>NDGM011042619.1:0-11550 GCA_002564305.1 Octomys mimax | reverse complement strand
AAATAAATGAAACGAAAAGAACCCCTGGATTTAACTATAGTCTCTTACACAGTTTACTGATAGCTACTTCCAAAAGATAGACATTAAACTTTCTTCGTCAAAGAAAATTCCTTTCCTTTCTTTCTTTTCCCTTTTTCAGTACTGTCCAGAGTAGAATTTCTGGAATGGATAGGAAGGGAAACTATGATTTAAGTCAAAGTTTACTCCAGGTTAACTAATCTTTTATAACTCTAGCTGGGTAATGAAAATTGTTGTGAACTGTTTGTGCAGAGCTCCCTCTGGTGGACCTAGGGGAGCATTGCAGTATTCTATGTGGATTTTACATAGATACAAGATAGGCAAAATTAAAAATATATACAATTAAGATACAGGTATATATGTAAGTATACACTTTGACTAAAGATGAAGATTGATTAAAGCCAATGTCTTTGTTTGTACATATGATCTTTTACTGCAAAAATGAAGTCAGAAGAAAAATCAGCCCGTGCCCCAACACGTAACGGGGTTTCGAGGTGCTCGCCCTGATGAATATCACTAGGTTGTTTTCTTTGAACAACGCCTCTCAACCCTCAGCAAGTCCCTTGGCTGATCGCTTTCTGCTGCCTTCTCTCGTGAGCTAAGTGACACTGTCGGGTGAAAGGGGCCTTCGGGGCAGGATCGGTGGTGCTGAAGGAACACTTCACATGAACAGCATGGCCCAAGCGGGTGCGTGAGGCTGAGCCCTTAGCAGATCCCCCCGTGGGGTGTGAGCTACGCCAATCTTTAGCTTTTGTCATAAACTAACTGCCAGGGCGGAATTCTCTCTCCAAGGTAGGAAAAAAAAACAGCATGGCAGCCCGGGTGATGTTGTAAATGTGTGTGTGTGTGCGCGCGCGTGCTTGTATGTGTACATTATGTTCACATGTGTATTCTGTATGTATATGTGTGTATTTTTAGGTGTGTGTGCATGCATCGACGTACCTGCACCCACACCTACGTATACGTATCTTCTTACCCCTACGTGCCATTACGGAAGCCGCGCCTGCCCCCTGGTGGTCAGGAGCGCAGAGAAAGGGAGAGGGCAGTGAAAGAAGGCTCTGGGAGGCTGGGGAGGAAGAGACCGGCCCACAGAGCCCCTGCCTGAGCCCCGCGGAGCACCTCGCATGCACTGTCTCCTTCAGCCTTCGCGGAGCCCCCGGACGGAAGGAGCCATCTTCCCTCACTTTGGAGACGGAAAGGGGAGCGCGGAGAGGGTGATGGTCGCAGCCGCAGTTGCTGTGGCCCACAAGTGGCACAGCTGGGATCTGAAGGCAGGTGTATCTGAGAGGCATCCCAGGATTCCCGGAACGGTGGGCCCTGGCCGGCCGCTGCCTGCGTGTCAGGGTCCTTCAGGTCACCTGCTTTGTGCTGCGACCTCCATTTCCAGTTCTCCCAAGCAAGGCCCCAGTGCTAATTTCAAGGCACCCGGATGGAGGGCCGTGGGGCAGCTTCTTTGTGTCCCTGAGATGGTCACGTCGACCTGGAGAGGGGGCTTCCTGGGAAAGCCCACGGGCGGACGCTATTGGAAAGAAACGAGAAGGGCGCACATGGCGCGTGCACGGGAGGCTCCCGGCCGGCTGCTGAGCTCCGTGCGCAGCATCCTCTGGACCAATTCCGGGAGAGATGAATTTAGGTTGTGTTCCGCAGTGGCAGCTCTGAGAACGCAAGGACTGAACACTGACCAATACTGAGATCTGGTTTTCAAAGAACAAGAAAGGAAATATGTTTCTCTATGAGAGGCACAGTGTGTTCTCAGTGGTCACCGCGGCGTGGAGAGAAGTTGTGCTCGACAAAGATGACCGTGACCGGCTCGCTTATGAGCGCATGCGCACACCCTCAGACTCCTCACGGCCCAGCGGGGACAGCAGTAGTTGTTCCTTCACCTGTTCTCTGAGCATGCGAGCCTGTCTTACAAGATGCCACGTGCTTGAGCCCTGCAAGGTTGCGAAGAAAGGGTTGGTAATCAGTTGCCAACGAAGGAGCACGAAGCAAAAAGAATAAGATGTGTTATGTACACGCTCCCCATGATGAAAGTAATCGTTATTCACTGCAGAGCCACGCTACTAATAATAAACATTTAAAAACTAAATGTACTCGGTGTTTCCGTTGGGTGGCAACTCATGCTTGAACATCGTTCCTCAGCAAATAAAATAATGCATTACATTTTAGCCTTATAATAATATCTTCCAAAAGCTAAAAAAATAATCAATAAAATCTACATAATAGAAATGGGCAGGTGCTAACAGTTAGCTAAGGTAAAAGCAAAGAGATTCCACTTCGGGCAGGAGGGGGGCGTTTCAACACTAATGCTATAGCTCGTTCAAAAGAGAAGTCTAACTTGTTTCTTTCCCATACAGATGTCTTGGGAAAACATCAGCCTTGTCATCCTTCTTGTAAAACCTGCGATGGGTCTGCAACTCTGTGTACTTCATGTCCAAAAGGTCAGTGAGGCATGTGACAAGAGGTGGCAGTAGCCAGGCTGATTCCCTGCCGCTGGTGCATGTTGGCATCTTTGCATACAGAGGTCTGTAGGACCTTATTCTAGATAGAGTACCCTCATCACAGTGGCTACTGTGGAGTCACCAGGGACCCACACATGGGCTAGTAATAAGCACTAGCTTTCAAAGGAAAAAGAAAGTTTCGTAATTAAGAAGCATGATGAAGTTACGTTGACTTGGCCAGAGGATTTAGTGCGCTGTATGGATACTTGATACTTCTACAGATTCTCTTGCTCTTTTAAAATGCATGGCCTAAAATAAGAGACTTTAAGGCACAGATTGTGAGGGTGGACAAAAAGCCTGTGTGTCTTTCCTGCTTCATTACTGATACCAAATTTAGGGTTGGGAGGGGAGGCGACAAGCTCAATAAATCCTCACTGTCTTCATCCAAAGACAATGCTGTAATTCCCCTGAAAAGAGAGATTGTTTTATTTGCATAGTGCAGTCCCATGAATAATGGTACTCAGTTAGTGGTTACTTTGAAGGCTGTATGGGAACATGCAATGTTAGGACAGTGCCCACCCCCATATCCTTGGGATAGGTTTCAAGACCCTCAGAATGTGGATAAAACAGTTGACAGGGCCTCACCCTGCAGATACGATTTTTCCTATAGTTTCCTATGATAAGGTTTAGTTTATAAATTAAGTACAGTATGAGATTAACAAGTAATAAAATAGAGAAATAACAGTATCCTGTAATAAAAGTGATTTATGAATTTTTCTGTCTGAAAATTTTCCATTTAATATTTTGACCTTGAGCAACTAAGCTGTTGGGAAGTAAACCATGGCTAAGGAAAGAATAGTGTGGCGAGCTGTAATGTGAAATAATAACGATACATGGACTGAGATTTAAAATAATCCACGGCAGCTGGGGACGTAGCTCAGTGGCACTTCACCTGCTTGGCAAGCACTAGACCCTGAGCTAGATAAGGGGCACCAAAAAAGAAAAAAGATGTAGCATTTAAGTAATACATGGACCAAGATTCTAATCATATAAAATATAAAAGTCTACACCAGGCCCTTGCACTTGCCAGGCAGGCATTGTGCTGCCGAGTAATATCCCCAGCCCCCGAAATTTAGTTTCTTTAACGCTAATATGTGTTTTGTTTTTCAATTAAATAAAGGGCTACACAGTCCATTCCAAGGGGAGGTGGTTAGTGGTTATAGGAGCTGCCAGGGGCTAGTTTCCTCATGAGACAGGGTGGGAGGGAGGAAGCAGCCTCCCCCCTCACCCCCTCACCCCACCCCCGTGGCTGTCTCACCACTGGAGGACCTAGGCAGGGGCCTCCGCAAGGTTGACCAACAGGGCAGAAGGCGCCTGCCATGGCTGTTGGAAGGAAGTGATAGATGCAGAGCCAGAGCCTCCTGCCCTGCTTTTCCTACTAAGCTCACCCTGGGGGACAGCATCACTGCTAGCTGACGTCAGGGCTGGAAACTTCACGCCGAAAGCTGAAGGCAGCCCTCGTGCGCTCAGCACAACGAGCACGCGGGTGAGGAGCACACGCGGTGACTGTTCTCTGCCCCTTCCTGGATTTCTAGGTGCTTATCTGCGGGCCCAGGCCTGTGTGTCCTCCTGTCCGCAAGGCACATGGCCCTCCGTCGAGAGTGGCAGCTGTGAGAACTGCGCAGAAGACTGCGCCTCTTGCTCTGGGGCTGATCTTTGCATGCAGTGCCGCGCTCAGCCAGACCAGCCTCTCTTCCTGCACCAAGGCAGGTGCTACCACAGCTGCCCTGAGTAAGTTTCCTCTTCCCTTTGCTTCCTGGTCGAGTTCAGTCTCCCGGATACCTTGTAAACCATTCCCAAGGCACAGCATCTCTTGGTCAGAGCACCACATAATGGTCCTTGGGTGACTCACATCTGCTTTGGTAACAGTGGCTGTCATTTACTAAGGCCCAGTGCCCCCTTCTCTCTGCGCCTACTCTGTGCACCTGTCTTTACCTTTGTGAAAATATGGTCCTGCCTTATGCATTGCAAAACAGTGGGGCTAAATTCTGAGAAGTGCATCATCTGGCAGTTTCATGCTATAAGCATCAAAGTGAGTTCCCATGAACCTGGGTATCTCACGGAGGCTGTGAGTTATCCCGGCACACACCAGGGCCACTGTGACCACAACAGCATTGTGATATGGTGTATGGTGTTCTCCTTCTACCTCATATTAATGATTAGGTGTTCCCACTTTTTTTTTCCACCATCACAAAAGTAAATCTGTGAAATGGAACTACAGTTTAAAGTAAGTGAGTTAAGAATTGCAAATAACAGGTAAATAAGAATGTCTGGTTAGTTATTTGTTGACTCCGTGGTTTCTTCACTCCCTGGGTTTATAATCCCCTTCATCTTCCTATCAATGGCCCTACCTCCAGGATTTCCCTAAAAGAGAAGCGAGTAGAATGGCAAGTACACCAGGAAACTTCCAGCAGTGAGTCACAACAGCCAGGCAAAGTGGCCCAGTCAGTACAGCCTTTATTGTCTTATCTTACATAACAAGTTAGAAAATCCAGCCTTGGCTACTTCCATAGCCAGCCAAGTCTCTGGAAGCCTGGGTCTTCTGCCTGGCTCTTGTTCCTCTTGTCCTCTCCAGAGTCCTGCCAGCTGCCTCCCTTCCAAATGTCCCCACCCCACATGCTCAAAAGCAGAGACATAGGATTATGTCTCAGTTCAGCTCCCTTTTGAGAGGAAAGAAAGCTTCCTCAAACTCCCTCCTGCTCTCAGAACATGTCCTTTGCACCTCCTTTAGCCTGTCTTCAGTGAGAACAGAAGCATGGTTGTCTGCCCTTATCCCTGGAAGGCACAGTCCAAGACCCCTATGGGTATGCTACCAAATCCACTCTATAAGGGCACTGTATCTTCTCACACATACACACATACATACACACCTGTGATAAAGTCTAACTTAAAAGTTAGCCAAAGGAGAGATCAATACTAACAATAAAATAGAACAATTATAGTCGCGTAATGAAAGTTATGTCTCTCAGTCTCTGCCTCTGTCTCTCTCTGCCCCGTCTCTCTGTCTCTGACTCTGTCTGTCTGTTTTTCTCTCTCTTTTGGTGAAGGGTTGCTGGGGATTGACCCCATAGCCTTCTCACTGAGCTACATGCTCAGCCTTTATTTTGTGTTTAACTTTAAAGTCTCACTAGATCGCTAAATTTTCCAGGCGAGGCTCCAACTTTCAGTCTTCCTGCCTCATCCTCGCAGGGCGGTAGGGTCATAGGCATGCGCTGCCGCTCCCAGCTCCCACTTCCTGTGGTCATAGATGATACACCCTGCATGATGAGATGAAGGCAGGTGAATGCCATAGACACTATTCCACATCACAGGCTGTTACCTACAAGTAACACAAGCATGGGAGACCGTGGACACTGCCCAAGACTCATAGCCTTAGCAAGCTCTCATCACAGCCCTTGGAATCACACACAACTACAATGCACCAACTGAACGTAAAATTCTGCAATTTTGCATTCAACATTTTCAGACTCTGATGAAAAAAATCAACCAGAAAGCTGATCTGAAATCTCAGAAAGCAAAACTGGAGATACAAGGGCAGACTACTATACAAGGCACAGTTTAAGCTGAATCCCAAGTCATCCCTGAACTGACAACAAACTCAGAACACTGACAGGAAGAACAAGAGGTAGGGACAAAAAAATAATTTGGAGAAGCAATGGAATGTATTTTAAGAAATTAGATATTTCAGTTGCCTTCTGATTAAAGAAATTCTATGGAAAAAAAGAGACATAGAATTAATCCCATCACTCTGGAAGGCTGAAACAGGAGGATTGCAAGTTCTAACCAATTTAGCAAGACTGACTCAAAGGGTGATCAAGTTCAGTATGGAGGAACTGGGCTCAATCCCCAGTAGCACCAAACAAAGAAGTATTTTCTAATAAGTTACTTATCTATGTGCATTATCCAGATAGACTCAGCAGAGTAAAAACAAGTCGTGGTACTTAACCCACAAGTAACATCCCAAATAGTGTAGACAGCCAAGTACACCCAAGTCACCTTGCAGACAGTATATTTAGTGCCCCCTAGGTATAAGAATTGATAACGACACAGCCTGGACATGTGGTGTGGCTATACCAGGGAAAGCCTGTATTTCTATCAAGAATTGATATTGATGCTGAGAGCTAACTGAAATGAATTAAAGGCACACAAAAGGAGCACAGCCCAGCAAATTCACCTCAGCCCATGTCAGGCTTCTGGGGTGTTACTTCTCAGATGGCCAAGAGATCCTGAGAGGAAAGAAATTATTTTCAAAACAGCTATTTTTGTTTGCTTGCTTGTTTTTGAGCGCGTATGTCTTCTGCTATGTGCTTCAACTGCACGATCCCTTCAGTCTTCACAAGAATTCTCATGTTCATACCCTATGATTTCCCCCTTCTTTACAGACGAAGGAAAAGGTAATGTGCCCAACAGCATATAAGTAATAGAACAAAAGTGGAGATCAGAGATCTACGTACCAAAGCCAGTCATTGTGTCCCCATCAGTCTCGACCCCAGAGGGATTGCCATAGTTGTGAGTGTTGTTCCTTATTGCCCAGGTGTGGTGATACACGCCAGTAATCCCAGTACTCCAGAGGCTGAGGCAGGAAGATCACCATAAGTTTGAGGTCGACCTGGGCCCCAAAGTAAATTCAAGGCCAGCCTAAAGTACATAGCAAGATCCTGTCTCAAAGATTTTTTGTCTTATTTAACCATCACCATTTTGTCACAGCTTTTTCCTGGGTTTTCTTTTTTTTTTTTTTTATGTATTTAGTACAGGGCCTACAGGGTCTCACTATATAGATTGGACTCGTAGTGATTCTCCTGTTTTTCAGCCTCCCAAGCACTGGGGTTACAGGTATGTGCCACCATGCCCAGTCTCAATGGCCATCTCAGCACACCCTGGAGGCAGGACCAGCACGGCACACCGGGATCAAACCCCAGTCCCTGCATCTGCCTAAGTAGGTGCTTTAGTCCACTGAGCTATCTGACCAGCCCTTTCCTGGATTTTTCAACATGGGAACTTTTTTTTTTTTTTGTACTGGGGATTGAACTCATGACCTTGTGCTTGCCAGGCAGGCATTTATGCCACTGAGCTAACTCCCCAGCCCTCAATATGGGAATTGACAGTGCATTAAAACAAGGAAGAAATGTCTTTGGCTTTCCTCCAGTTAATGAGCCACTCAACACTTTATTCTTTCCTCTTAAGTCTTGGTTCAACTATTTATAAGAACCAATGAAACAATGCAGATATGTAGCAGCTAGGACATTTTGTTTTTATTTTATTCTGTTTATTTTTTGGATAGGGTCTCACTATATAGCCTAGCATGGCACTTAACTTGCTACATCATCCAGACCAGCTTCAAACTCATGATCCTCTTGGCCCAGCCTCCCAAGTGCTGAGATTCCAGGCATGTGTCACCACCACACCCAGCTATATTTTGTATTTTTTGAGCAGTAGGCTACCAGAATGATCTGGGAATCCTGCAGAATGTGGAACACAAATATATTCTTCTTGTTTTGAACAGAATGTTCCGATTACAGCGGGGTCCCCACCTTTGTGTTTGTAAGAGAAATGAGGGGGAGATAACCCATGGAACATACACTCTTCAGCTTGTCTTGGGAGGCTTCGTAGTTATTTCTGGAAAGTGGCCCTTTAGGGTGTGACCCATCCTAGAACAGCACCACGAGCTGTGATAGGAGCAACCCTGTCATGGACGAGCCTCTGAGTCCTCAGAACCGCTTCTCAGTCGACCTTCATGATCACCGCTTTTTCAAATATGGTAGATTCACCAAGCAAGGAAGTGTGAGTGTAACACACACTGTTCTTGTTATTGTGTCAAAAGCAAACAAAGCAAAAACCAAAACCCAATCTAAAGTGTGTTTGAAGTCACCCAATATGAAGATTTGAAACTCAGGTAGGAGAAAAACAGTCTTGTTTGAAACACTGGAAGTCACTGTCTTGGGGTCTGTCAAATGCAGGTAAAGCTGTAAAATCATAACTTTCACAATATGCTTATCTAGGCCCGTGGTGCTCTGACTTAAACAGTTTAATGCATGTGGTAATTTCCCTTCAAATGAATTATGTGTCTTCTTAAATAAAAATAATAATGAAATAATAAAAAGATTTGTAAATGCCAGCACAGATCTCTATGGACAAGGCTGATTTTAGCCAAGTGGCTCTCTGAAAAACATCACCTAAAGACTTGAGTCACACAAAACACTGCATGCAGACTATGACAGCGACTTCATTCATAAGGCATGTTAGCCAGTTTGCCATCCTTATGACAGCATACCTGAGTGGGTCACTTTATGAAGATGAAAGGTTGTTTGGCTCACCATGTTGGTGGTTCTACCTCAGGATCAGTTGGCTCACGCTTTGGGCCCTCTGGCAAGGCCACACATCACGGCAGGCACATGCGTCAGAGAAAAGCCGATGAACTGCCTGGCAAGAAGCAAAAAGAGAGATGAGGAGGAGACTTTGATGGAAAAAAAAAGAGAAAGATGGAGAGGAGTTCTACAGTCCACTTCAAAAGCACATGTCCAGGGCCCCAAAGGCCCTCCAGGCCCCTCCACTTCGATTACCCCCGTGGGAGTCACGCCTTTCACACACAGTATTGCAGTGTCCAAACCATAGCAGAGGGTGAACGGATAAATTAAATGTGTTATGTAGTGTAAAAAGACAAACTGAAGCACATTAAAATATAAGTTTATTTGAGCATTCCATGATTCACAATACAAACCAGCAAGAGGTTCAGTGCCCCACTAGGGAATAAGATGAAACATTTAGAAAGCAATCATAGAAATGAGACAAGAATACATGTTTAACTGATTAAGGTGGGAAGCTACTTTAGAGGTTAGAGATTAGTTGGTGGTTTCTGATTGGCTGAGCTTGAGGTCCTTTTACTCTTTATACTGGTTTCCATTTGCTTGCATGGGAACTCAAGCACTGGAGCTGCTGTCTCAGCCTACTGACCTCCCGTTCAATTATTTTTAACACCAGACAGCAGAATATTCTTCAACACTAAAAATAAATGAACTATCAAGCCCTGAAAAAGCAAGGAGGTATTGTGAATGCACTTTACAAAGTAAAAGAAACCAACCTGAGAAGGCTATCTACAAACTACATGAGCCCACTCACAGCCTGGCATTCTGAAAAACTATGGAGACCTTAAAAAGAGGTTACTGGGAAGAAAGAGATTATTAGGCTCAGCACCGAGGATCTTAATGCAGGGAAATTAGTCTGCATGGCATCATGATGGAGGTACATCCATTATGCCTCTATCCAAGCCTATAGAATGTGCAGCCCAAGGGTGAGCACTAGTGAACCCATGTGCCAATGTGTCAGTGGGGTTGACCACTGGTAACAAATGGACCCCTCAGGTGGAGTTGTTGACTGCAGAGGAGCCTACACATGTAGAGAGTGTGTGAATAGTCTCCACTGTGCTGTGAGCCCAAAACTGTCCCCAAAAGATGAAGCTTATATTTTTAAAAGTTCACATATTGCCTCTGGCTGCCTCCCAGAAGCTTCTGGTACTCATTTTTGAGTCCATAGTAGTCTTCAATTAGTTCTCTTTTCCTTTTTGCTTGAATCCGTGCCTCTCATTTCAGTATTTCATCCCCAGTTCCCTGGGTCTCTCCTAATTGAAGCCTGAAGAGTTCCCCATGCTGTATGTTTTCAGCTTCTATGTGGATTTGCTCTTTTTTAAGTGTCCAAGAACAACAGAGATTCCTTGGTACCTCAGAGGATTGGTTCTAGGACTCCCTGCAGCTGAAGTCCCTTCTGTGAAAAGGCTGAGTGTTTGCATATAACCCATGCACAACCCTCAGCATTTCTGCAGGACTAATGATACCTAATACAATGGAAATACAATGGGAATAATTGGCATGCTGCACTGTTTAAAGAATAATGCCAACAACAAAGGTCCATACAAGGTGAATACAGATGCACCCATGCTAAGTTTAACTACAGCGCACCTGACCTGATGGTGGCTAACACCCCCCACCCACGCCCCCAATAGAAACCCTTCCTGGACCAAAAAGGTTAACTGTAGTCAGAGGCCCCAAAGTGGCCTCACATTCAAAGTTCCCTGAAGATTGTGCTCATACCACAGGTGCCCAACCTTCACCCTCTAAAGATGGGTTGGCTTTTCTCCAGTGGCTAGTCCCCATCCCAGGTTCACCATGGGCATGGCTGTCCCACCTCGAGTTGTCTCCTCACCTTGGACCAGGCAGTGCCAAGGGGCTTAGTATGATGAATAAAAGTGTTCCTATCACTTGAGAAATTCCAAGGATTTGAGATCAGCTGGCAAGAAAGACCAGATCTCTTCCTGTGACGCTCAAGCTTCTCAGTACTACACACAGGAACAATAAATCCATCCACTTTGTAGCCCTATGAACAATGCACTCTACTTGAGAGCGTGCTACATTTCCTTAATTTCCAAATTCTCAAATCTGTCAAACTCCTGCTGTCGTCAAATCCATTTGTTATACAAACTTTTTAAGATAGCCTTTGTTCATCACTACAGTCAGAAAAAGCTTAAGATGCTACTGCTGTATGCAAGAGAATCTGAACTCAGCTTTTCTCTCCATAGTATTTGACTCCTCAGCTGCTGAGTATTCTACCTCAGCTGCTTTCTTCTTGCATAATTTCTTCTTTAGCCCTCATTTAAAATGTGACTTTTATGTTTTTAAATCTTTTATTTATTTGTTTATTTGGTACAAGGTCTCACTACACAGCTCAGACTCTCAAGTGATGGATTAGAGGCATGTGCCATCAGCCTGGTTTCAGCGGCTGGCACAGCGCTGCTGGGGTTCCAGGTTGGCAAGGCAAGCAGTTCTGGGGATCGAACTCTGGTCCCTGGGCTTGCCAGGCAGGCACTTAGACCCCTGAACTATCTCCCCAGCCCAACCATTGTTTGTTGTTTTTTTTAAAATAAAAATCACAAGTTGTACACCCATGCCTCAGTTGTATTTTTCTAGACATCCTTTCTCTTAATTGGTCCATGCTTTCAGTGCATGAGGTTCTTTCAAGCCCCCTACCCCCACCCCCGCCC
>NDGM011042613.1:0-17743 GCA_002564305.1 Octomys mimax | reverse complement strand
CTCTCAGGCTCTGGCCAAGGGGTTTGGCCAGATGTTCTGTACCTTAGCCCACAACTTGTATCAGCTTCACTCTTGGAGCTGCAGCTCTTGGAGGAGTCTTTGCTACTTCCTTTCACCCTTACAGGCCTGCATATGAGTAAGGTACCCCTCACCCGGGGGTAGCTGGGGTGTGTACCACTGCTCCTTTTTGGCTTCTTTTCACTGCTCTTCAATTTTTTTCTGCTAGAACCCTGAATCTCTGAATAATCCCATTATTTTTTCTTACTTTTACCTGTCCTACTTTGCCCAGGATCTTTAAGATTCTTAAAAAGATGGGAGCTGAACAGGATCTGTAAAGTCTATAAATCCTGGTCCTTAGAATTCTGCCTTGGGATTCTAAAAGCTCACCTCTCCATATTATTTTTGGATCTTTCTCTTCTTGTTCTCTGACAGTGTTTCTTGGTCATTTAAAGGTGTGATATTCTATGATAATCTTTCAAACACCTTCCATGGATCTCTTCCTTACCCTTCTTAGCATGTAATTTTTTTTAAATATTTGTGGAAGGAAGGAATGTATATTTCTGAGCCTTTTCCCTGATTTGAAAAATGAGAAGAGAAATCCTCACAAAATCCTAAGTATTTGTTGCTATTGGTACAATTTTACAAGAGTACAATTAAGATCAGAGAGGACAGGGAATTTGTGTAAGGTAGCATAACTATGAAAGAGCAAATCGAACCTTGGACAAAGGCTTCTCACTCTGAGTACGGGGTTATTGAGATGACATGACAACTTGCAGCAGAAAATGACACACACACCACAACCAGTAAACTTCAAGTTTTCAGTTGCCCAGGTAACAGTTCTTATTCCAGTTCCAGTTGTTCCATCTCTTAGAGCTGGTCACTGTGCTGCACATTGTATAAACCAATCCCCAATTGATAGCCATTCTGCTCCTGTACTTCTTGCTTGCTTATCCCATATAAGCTCTAGACCATCAGATATTAGGACCTGATATTTTGGGAATGATCCCAATTGATGCCCACTGACACAAATAAATATGCCTCCAAATGTCAGATGTTCTTTCAGTGTTTCTGCTTGCCATTGCACCCAGTGTGTTGGATGAGAAGACTGACCATGCTGACTTCTTTGGTCACCAGTTCTGGACTTCAGGGACAGAGGACTTCTCCAGGTCATGAAAGGAAGGCACACCTCTGAGACTTCTTGAGTCCCCTTGGAGATCTGGGGGAGGATTTCTAGTTCCTCACTTGAGCAGTTCACATCAGACCCCAAAGGGAGGAGGATGCAATCTATCTGTCTGTCTGTCTGCCTGCTGATGCTGGCCAGGTCCCTAGGGCCAACCCAGTTAGTCTGTCTGTTAGTCCTGCTCAGTTCAAGCAGAAGAGCTTGATTATCTCTTATTAATGAAGGCCATCCTCAAGGGAAGAAGGTTGGAATGTTTAACCTCTGAGCGCCTGCTGGATGAATGTGTGAGTTGAGAGGAGCAGACAATGTAAGCACTCGGCTGCTCCATCTGGGTACCAGTTCTGGGAACTGCTTGTTGTGGCGGCTGATTGGACCCTGACCTGCAGTACCATGGTGATCAGCATATAGCATAACAGAGGTCTTGCATCCTCCTTAACTAAATCCTGCTTAAGTTCCCTTGAGAGATGTGGCTGGGTGGGCATCTGAATGGTCTCTCTCTGAGGAGCATCCAGTCTTTGTCCATTGCACCATTATTCAAGAGTACACAGCACACATATAGAAGTCAGACATGGGAGTTAATTAGTTAAATTACTAATAAACTAATTTTTTCCATGGTCCCAGGAAAAAAGGCTTTTATGGAGTTAAAAATGAAACCAAACTACTCAATGCAGCTCAAACAACAAAAAGGAAGAAAAGGAAAAACAGGCTCGTTCTTTCTGCCTTGGCACCCTCCTCTTCATTCCCTCTTCCAAACTCATCTACTTCCAGACAACTGAACTGCCTCTCTCCAGCCACTGCTCACGTTCCGCCACACAGCCCTCTCCCAGAAGCGCCTATCTCAGTCAGATGCCACTCCGTCAGGATAACTGTCAATGATACCTTCTGAATTCCACATTGTAACTGAGCAAAATTGGTCTGACAGTCCTAGCCTAGAAACAACCCAGTCCAATGCTTCCCAGAGACACCAAATGAAGGACAAAAAAGCCACCAGCTACTGTTACCCAGAAACCTGATTGTAAAAAAGCATATGATATCTCTTTACATAAAAAAATCCAGCCTGATAAATGACCATACCCTCTGTCTATGACTTATAAAGACTATGGATACTAAAAATCTAAAACTAAAACTAATAATAAATAAATGAAAAGACAAGAACTCTTAAAAGCTTCAGCCTAGATCAGATGAGAACTCTTTCATCAATCTGATGGGCTCAGACTAGGCCAGACCGAGCTCCCTTCTTCAACTGGGCCACTGGGGGAGCCCGTGGTACCATCATCAAGGCAACTGGGACTGTCACCTCTTTGCCCTTCTACCAGACACAGACATGTGGCCTAACAGGATATCCCACCAACCATAAGGGGATGGTGCTGCCTGCATCAGCCTGAGACAGATAACCACAGTCCTGAAGTTCTGAAAACTCTCCTCTCAAAGGTAAGAACTAAAGACTCACTTCTGGGCCTGGACAACAATCATGCTGCTTCATTGCACCCCCACCCTTGCCATTGTTGTCTGATGTCATAGAAAACACAAGCATGCATCCAGGCACACATCAGCCTGATGGACTAATAATCACCCTGGGCAAGATCTCCGTGCCATCAGCAATGCAGCCATCACCTTGCGCTCTGCGGCTCCCGGCCCATGTTCCCTGTTTGGAGCACCCTAGATTTAAAAGATGCCATCTTCAGCTTGTGAGGTGCTCCCATAAGCCCCTTCAACTGGACAAATCCTGAGACAAAAGGCCAGCTCACTTGGACTCAACTGTCACCAGAGTTAAGAACTCTTCCACTATTTGGGGGGAGGCTCTATGTAGTAGTTGGTTGGTTGATTGTGTCAACTTGAGAAGCTTAAAGCTTAACTAAATCAGCTCAGCAATTCCACACCCTAAAGTGACTCATCACTTAAAGGAGAATGAGGAAAGATGGAGGGTTCATTCCTCCTCAGAGAAGCTCCAGTCTTTGCCATCAGCTTGGATGCCATCTACTGGCTCTAGCACTCGTCTGCTTTGGATCCTTCAGCCTTCTGGTGAAGACCCATCGGCAGATCCATCGATCCATCGGCCTCCTGATATGGACTTGTATGGAACACTGCAGTGAGCTTCAGCCCTTGGGACTGAATCCTTCAGTCTCAGGTGTGCAGATGCCCTCCACCTCCACATGCTTCTGCATCCAACTCTGTGGCTGACCATTGTCAACAAATCTTGGAATTTCTTATACATTTGTACATCTTATATTACATATGTACTGATACACTCTAGCAACAGATTTGACCAAATGACCAGCACCTTTTCCCTGATGTTTCTTGTCCCTTCCATCTCTGTCACAGTCCCCTAAACCAACATTATCAACTGTCAAACTGCTAAAATGTACCTCTTCTGCTTGTAGAGCCAGTTCAAGGTCTCCATCTGCCAATGCCGCCACAACTGCCCACCATATATGTTGGCTTAGTCTTCTACTACCTACAGCCTGCTGGTACATCTATGTGGACCTAAACAACCCCTTCTTCTGCCCTCGATTAGCTCCTGTAAGCTATCCCCTCTTTGCTTTTTAATAGAAAGACCCAGTTTCTGGACCCAAAAGCCAACTGACCTGGATTCAACCTCCCAGAGGTTCAAAATCTTGTTTCCTCTTTAAAAAAGTCACTTCTACTCAAGATGCCCAGTGGAAAGACACAAAAGCCCTGCTACAATATCTGGCAGAAACTGGTTACAAGAAAGAAAGTCCACAGATTTCTTAGAGATGCTGGCTTCTGTATGCCTACTCAGACTGTTGGTCCCTGGGAGTGCCCAACGCACTGCCTCCCCGCTTTGCCTCTGGGCTCTAACAGCACTGTCCTTCTGATTAAGAAAGCACACAAGCTCACCTTAGCCATGTGGAGACCTAGTAGGCTTCAGGTGGGATGAACTGCTCTAAAAAATGGATCCCCTGATGGACATTAAGTAAATCCTGTTTACGGATGGAAGTAGCTTGTTAGGAATGAAGTTTGATAGACTAATTATGCTGTGGTCAACTTGGACAAGACTATTTTCGTCAACCTCTCCTGCAGGGATAATCTGCACAGCAAACTGCTTTTTGGAAATTGCAACCAACACAAAATAATCCAGTCTGGAGGCCTAAGCCCCTTCCAGAGATCCAGTTGACTGAAACATCAACCCCAGCGAGCAACACTTCCCTCAGTATTCCTGGAAGATCAGAGCCAGATCTTCCACCATTTGTTCTGCAAACTCAAGCTGCAGAGCTGGCACTCCTGCTTTTTCAGCCAGCTCAGCCTTCAGCATCAGTGTCAGTGGCCTCAGCCTCATACATTTAGTGGGTTCTCCCTATTTAAAGATAAAAAAGTTTTAAGAAACAGCTTGTAACTAGTTGAAAGACCAGTTATGTCTGTAGAGATTCCTACATGTTTAACCCAGGCACATATTAATTACCTCTACAAGCTTCAGAAATCCAGCCTTAAGTCTGCTGAAAATTTTACTTGGACCAGACAACTCACTGTGAAGAGACAGCACACTCAAGCCCCTTTCCGTTCACTCTGGATGCTCTGGATGCTGAGCAGTCCACGCACGGCTGATGCCTCAGGGCACAGTTCACAAGCTCACCCCATACCTATTCCTCCTGACTTTTTGCCTTTTCATGCTTGCTTCCCCATCCCCTGCTAGCTGTGATATTTGCCTTAAACTCTATGAACAGGTGTCCCAGGATAAAAGAACAATCAATCAAACACCTGACCAAGAGCTGAAGAGCATCCAAGGCACATGGGACACTCTCCTAGATTGGATGAACTCCCTCACTATCTTGTCAGAGTAATGTTACAGAACAGACAGGCCTAACTTACATCTCTTCTTAAAAAGCAACTTAGAGAAAAACTCTGCAATAAGACCATCTTGGGGACCTCAGCTAGAACCACTGACCAACCTACTGCTACTGCTTCTAGCTGGACCTCGTCTCAGAAGATCACGTGTAATATACCCAGCAAATATTTGCTGGGGAAACTAAAAGGGGGGATGTAATAAAAATGGCCCCTCCAGCCAGTATTTTTCAGTTTCTCGGTTATCCAGATAATAATACTTCCTGTTCTAGCTCTTGTTGCTCCTGTCTCTTAGAAACAGCTGGTCAGTGTGATGCACACTGTATAAACCCATCTCCAATTTACAGCCATCTGCTTCTGGATTTCCTGCTTTCTTATCTCTTATCTCATGTAAGCCATAGACCACCAGAGACCGGGGTCTGGTGTTTGGGAATGATCCCGATCAGTACCTGTTAATGTAAATAAATCTGCCTCCAGAGCCTGGGTGCCATTTCAGTGTTTCAGTTTGCTGTTGCAAACCTACACCACTCCAGAGCAATGACAAACCATTGGGCAGCCAGAGATTCAGATAGGAGACAGACAAAAAGGCAGACAGACAGACAGACAGACAGACCGGGGGAGGCAGGCAGACATATTTATTTTTTCTTTTTATCCTGCAAAACCATAGCAGAGGTCTGCCTTTCCTTAAGTTGCCCTAGGAATGTGGGGTGGAACCTCCTGTTCTCACTGTCTTCATGGTGCCAGTAGTCCAGTGTCACACAGACCTTTTGCCTGTCCTTTCAAGTGTTCCAGGGCCTTTACCTTACCTTACCTTACCTCCCTGAAACTTTGACTGACAGGAAGGTGCCTGTCCCATTGAGAGGTGGCAGAACATGGATGGCTTGTAACTGGTACTATACCACTGGAAAATGAACATAAGTTTAACCTGTCAGACGTTCCATTTCTTTGCTATAAAATGGGGAAAATATTTACTGCTCCAAGTGACAGTGAGCACCAACTGAAGCAGTGCCTAGTACATGGTCTGGTGCAGAGTGTCTGCTCAGTAAACATTATATCATGAACTCCCTGCTGCAGGGGCTCCAACCCCTTCCCAGGAGGCAATAAAGTGGCCTTGTCAGATAGGATACCAGGGAAAGTCAGGGAGCCCCTCTGCCAGCTCTTGCCTTCATTTGCCTTTGCAAAGGAAGGCTGCCTTACAAATCAGCCAAGGTGTGGAAGGAAGTTATGTCAGGCCCTGCCATTTCCCGGAGCACATTCTGTTAGGTCAAGACACTGCAAGCCAGCTTCAGAAGTCCCAGTGTGTGGCTCAACAGCACCTTGTCAAGCCTGACAGCCACCATCTGATGTGGATTACCTCAAGAGCAGAGCCATTCACACAACTCGCTCTGCGAGTAAGCGACTGGGAAGTAGAAAGGATCCAGAGAGAAAAGCCAAGTGCTGGGAAGAGGTCGCAGGATGAATGCCAAACCCCTCCTGGTCCACAGGGCCCCCTCATGCTCTGTGAGTGGAGGTAGAAGGATCTAGACATTGTTTTGTTATCAACAATGATAACCTACTCAAGTTGACTGCTCATGAAATTTAAGGAAATGCCAAACCACCAGACTATAAGGTGGGAGCCAGGCACCTTCTGGAGCAGAAGTCTAGACACTCTACGGTTTGCTGCTACAATAAAGAAACTCCCAATTCCCTCATCTCTTCTGTTTAATTCAGAGAGAAAGAGAAATATTCAAATGGCAAGAAGCCAAGCAGCATTCACTCCTGCGCTAATCAGCTATCGCCAGGGGGTAGGATTAAGGAGGCCTCAAGGGGCTTCAGGGGCTCTCTGCTCCTGGGGCTAAAGGAAGCCAATTCTCAGAGATGGAAGCAGAGGGATTGGCTGGGATCCCACAGCTTGTCTACAACAATAAGCAAGTTCTGTGTAGTTAGCCTTTCCCTTTTGGGCCTGGCTCCATTGCTGTTTAAAGTTTCCAAAGCGCTGCATCATTAGCAAGGAGTTTTCTATAACCTCTTTCAGTTTCCCAACTGTGCCAAGCCCAAGGCTGCCTCAGGGCTTTTGAATGCTTGCTTGTCCCTGCTTCCCGTCAGGTCCCTGCTGCCCCAATTCCTTCCACAGCTCACCCCTGTCTACCTTCGTCCCTGGCATCTTTCACTGTGGTCAGCTCTCAAGCTGCACTACAACAGTGAGCAGAAACGTGAAACAGCACACAGGACTTGGAGGAGATTTATTTATATCGATTAGCACTGATCAGGATCATTCTCAAAACATCAGGCCCTGTTCTCTGGTGACCAAGGGCTTATATAGGATAAGCAATCAGGAAGTATAGGGGTAGAGTGGCTGGAAATTGGGGATTGGTTTATACAATGTGCATCACAGTGACCAGCTGTTTCTAAGAGACAAAGGAACAGGAATTGGAACAGGAAATAGTACCTGAGCAAATGAGAAAGTAAAATATACTGGCTGGGTTTAGGGCATCTTCTGTCGCAACATGTCAGGTCACAGATGCTTAGGTGAGCTCATAGTCATCAGGTTCATGCTCTAGTAATGTTCTAGGCTTTTTATCCTCTGAGTTTATCACAATAGAAGGACCTATTCATTTGTGTAATGTTTACATGGCTGTCCCTTAGACTAAGCTATAACCTTTGAGAAGGCAGGAGCTGTTTCTTCCTTATTCACCATTGTAGCCGTATTACCGGGATCTGGTAAATTCTTGCTGTGTTTTGTGTTGCTCTGCATTAGCAGCCCATCAGTATGAGAAAGTACCCAAGAAGAGACTTATTGAGGCTGATGGTTTCAGTCCATGATCAGTGACCACCTCTGTGGGCCCATGGTGAGGTGGAGGTGTGGGGGTGCCTGGATGCTTGACTTGTAATAGGAAGATGGTGGGGGAGCAGGATCCCCATATCTCCTCCAAGGGCACAGCCTCAGTGACCTAGCTTCTTTCCCCTATGCCCTGCCTCAATACTTTCACCACTTCCACCTAGTACCCTGGGCTGTCAACCAAGTCTTTAACACATGGCCTTTAAGGTCTAAAGCACAACATGTGGAATTCACGAATCTCCAGTACAACTTGTGTGTTCATTAGCTTCATTTTTTGACAAAGACGCAAGCTCAGAGAAGACAAATGATGAGCCTGGAGCCACGCAGCTGGGAAGCTGCAGGCAGGTGGGTGGCGCTCAGGCACCGAGCCTGTGCTTTTGCACCGTGCTGCCTCCTGTAGAGAGCAGTGATGCGTCCTTTCAGGCTCCACATCCTCACTCTTCACCAGGATGCCCACATGAGTGTGGCTGTGCTTTTGATGTAAGACCTTTAGGTTCTCAATGAATCTGCAGATTGGTCTCAGACACCTTGAAGCCCAGGCAGCCCGGGAGTGTATGAAAGGCCCAAATAGCTGGCTTTGCTTGCAAGGCCCTGACTCAGGCCAGCTCAGCGAGGTTCCTGTCCTTGAAGTTTTAACAAGCATCCCACAGGGGTTCCAGCACACAGCCACGTTGGAAAACCAGTGCCTTAGGGTGTCTGGTTCCTGTCTGATTTTTCCATTTTCATTCTGGTTACCTGGAGGGGGTTGGTGAAAGACTCGCTGAAGCTTACAGTGAAGAAAAGCTAAGCTTTTTTACTCAAGAGGAGTAAAAAGTAATGCTGCTCCAGGAAGGCAGCAGGAGGGCGACTGAATTGTCATTTGAATTACTTGGACGGGTGTGCTCTTTCCTGTTCGCTTTGGCAGTCTCACTAGTGCCAGTACCTAGGAACAGGTGGGCTTCACGGGGAGGCGTGTGGGCTCCAGAATTGGCTTGTAAATAAGTCATACAGCACAGCTGGGCCTCTAGCCTCATAAATATTGACCAGCTGTGATTAAACTGTCCACTCCAGGCCACATTATCTAGTGAGAAAGCTCCTTCATTAGGGTATTAAATAACCATGAGGCCAGGCTTGTTTGGTACAACTCTCCCTTGTGAAGTATGAAGTTCTGGCTGGGAGATACATAACCAAGCAGGTAAGGAGAGAATCATCAATTCCATTCAGCATGTTATTAATCGAGCACTTACCATACGCTAGGCAGTAAACTAGGGGCTGGGGATATGATGAGGCACAAGGCCTTTTAAATCATCAGAAAATATGTTAAAATATAAATTCTTCTCTTTAAAATTGCCCAAAACGATGTCAGAGAAAGACGTAGAAGGAAAGAAACCAGAATCCTGTTAGCATGCGACTTTGTTAAAAAATGCTTCACATCGTAGTTTTCCCAGCGTGACTGAGTAAGCAGAACTTGGTGACCGAGCAAAAAGTGAGCAAGGGAGTCAGCACCGTCTGTGCAGAGGAGTGGAAGAGCGGGCAGGCTGCAGGTCGTGGAGGGTGTTGGGATGTGAAGCTGGAGGTGGAGCACTCAGCCGGGGCAGATGACTGGCTCAGGGGTGTATACCTGGTTTTTTCTGCTTGGTGCAAGACAGAAGTAGAGCCTAAGATTAGGAAAGCTGTCCATTACTAATTACATCCTGGCAGCTTGGGGCTGATGGCTATAGAATTTGGGTTTTCTGGACTGGCTGCTTCAGGGCAAAGGAGTTTCATATATAGCTTGGCCACTGTTCATGTGTGTGTTTAGTCCCTTCTGTGACTGCCAGAGTAGAGCCCTGCAAACAGAAACGTGTCCCATCCTCATTTAGAGACTGAGAGTGCAAAATCACGGTGTCCACAGACCTATGCTCCTCTCTGCTAGCTTCTAGTGGCTTCCAGCAGTGCTTGGTGCTCCCAGGCCTACAGCTCCATGACTCTCGTCTCTGCCTGTATTGTTTCTTGTCTACTTTCTTTCAATGTGTTTGTGTCATCTCTTGGCTTTCCCCCATTCATCAGTATCCTCCTCTTGTGAGACACCAATCCACCTGGACTAGTGGTCCCGCCCAATCCATTATGGCTTCATTTTAATGTCATTATGTCCATGCTGTGGTTTGAGCGGGTCCCCCCAAAGTTCATGTGTTAGAACTTTAATTTGTCAATGTGCCAGTGCTACAAGGTGGAGCCCCGTGGGAGGTTTTTCCATCCTGGTGAAAAGAGCCCCCAGAATGGTCTCATTCCTTTCTCACATACGTGGGGCAGTTGTCACAGGACTTTGGCCCCTTTTCTCCTCCATTGTAAGTTTCCCCATGTTATAAAGCAGCACCAGGCCCTTGCCAGGTGTGGTTGCCCTCCTGCAGGATGGGGAAGCCAAGTTAGCTTCTTTCCCTTACAAGTTACCCTGTCCCAGGCATGAAAACAGACTAGCACAATCTGTCAGCAAGAAAGTTACATTCACCTTGTGAACTTCACAGTCATAGTTTGACAGGAACCAGGAGGAGGGATCCAGGATCCACCCAGATATTCAAGCCTCTTACTTAAAATGATGACGCACCAGCGCATAACCTGTACATACCCCTCCCGTAGATGTTAAATCATCTTTAGATTATTTATACTGCTTAATACAGCATCAATGCTACACAAATTGTACTGGCGTTTGTAGAAGAATATCAAGAAAAATCTATACATGTCCAGTATAGACACAAGTTTTTTTTAAAAGTATGTTTAATTCGCCACTGTCACTCTATGAAAATAGAAACCTTCGGTGAGGAGGGATTAGTTTTTCCTAGTGGCCATAACCAAGTGCCAAATTTATTCTCACACCTTCAGGAACAAGTAAGGAATCCAGGCATGGGCAGGGGTGGTTCCTCCAAGAGGCCCCAAGAGAGAATCTGCTCTGTCCTCTCCCAAGATTCTAGCAGTATCTGGTGGCCCTGGCACAGCCTGGCCCATGGCTGTGTCACTGCAGTCCCAGCCCATCATCATGCAGGGTTTCCCTCTGTGTCAGTGTCCAAATTTCCCCTTCTGATTAGGACCCTCATCATAGTTGATCAAGGAACACCTGAGTTAATTACTTTTAATTCCACCTACACAGACCCCATTTGTAGATACAATTACATGAGGAGGTACAGGGGTTAGAACCTTGGTACAGTCCATCTATTTGGACAATACCTTCAACCAATAATATACAGCAGGAAATGCTGTCATAAGAGGGCTAGGGAGACCTTGGGCACACCATGGGGATGGAGCTGACCTGAGCTCAGAGCCAGGAAGTTCTGCTGGTGGATACAGCTCCACGCTTGAATTGAGGAGTCAGGCAGGCGGCATGAGCTCTGGGTGGCAGTACAGTGCATGCACAGACCAGGAGAAAGGCCAGGGCAAGGCCTCCAGGGAGTTACATGGCTTGCAGCTGGCTGGAGCATAAAAGAGAGACGGAGGCAGGCAAGAGAAGAGCTGATGGGAGCAGCGTGGGCTACACGACTCAGATTTGCCATGTGCATCAGACAGGAGGGAAAGAAGAGGCCGCACCTCCTAAGCATTTGTTATGGAAATCTGTTTCCCTAGCTGGAGTAGCTGCAAGTCACCATTTCTGTGTACAGCGCATGCCACAAAGCCTGGAGGTGTAAGAGTGGCCAGCTGGTGAGCTTCTGAGCCACTTGGCCACCAGCTGCTATTCACTTGGTTAGTTTCTGTTCCTCCACGTTGACACAGAGCAGTAAGCATTGCTCCTCCTACCTAGATTATCATTGTCTGTTTGGTGACAGAAACACACACACTGTAATAAAATAATCTTTCAAATAGTCACAAAAATCAGATAATTTATTGGTAAGAGCAGATTCACAGGATTTTTTTTTCTTTTTGAAAATGTCACTGGCTTAAACACATTAGCAGTTATTTTCGTCTCTCCAAAATGAACCCCCAAGATAGCAGATATTGCTGCCTCACAGTCCTTAAGAGCCCAGCCCCCTTCTGTCCCTCTGGTCCACAATCATTAGGATGTCATCTCATGTCCCTTTAAAGAGCTTTCCTGGAAGTTCTAACCAACCAAGTCCTGCTTACGAATTCTCATCAGAACCCATTAACACGGCCTCCCAGCTATAAAAGAGACTGGGGATACAGACTTGACGGTGCACATCATCACTGTAAAATAAAGTCACACTTCTAAAACTGAGGGAAAAGGGAAGAATGGGTGCTGGGTGCACAGTTAGCTGGCTCTGTCACACGGGGTGCAAAGCAAAGGAACAAGATTCTCTGATAAAGTGACAACGATGAGAGATATAGGGAGAAGAGGGGTTACCTGGGCAAAAGAGAGGGAGCACAGGGCTCCCCATTACCCAAGCAAAGCTGAAGATGGAAGAGTGAGGCTCTGGGTGATAAAGCAGGAGGGGAGGGCAGAGGCATGTTTGGAGGATCTTGTCAGGCTTTGGAGCTTTCTTGTAAGAGCAGCCAGAGGTGCAGGAGGGTTTTAAGCAGGGGTGCCTTGGCATATGTGTAGATTTCAAGCCCACATAACATGCGTGATATCGGACACTGAGGCCACAAAGTTCTGGCATCTCCTCACTGCTGGATCCTAAGTTCTTGGGTGGGCAGCCACTTCTGTAGAACCATGCATCTAACTGTGTGTAACAAAGTACAGGGAGCAGGGAAAGGGTTAGCAGCAGAACCAACCCAGGATGACCGAGTACTGTCTAAGCAGGGTGAAAGGGAGGTGGAAGGTGTGCCAGGCAGAGCTGGCATGAGCACCGATAGACCCAGAGTTGAGGGTCTGCCAATAATGGGTTATTTGTGGAGAGAAGTCCTGAGATGAGACAGATTTAGGCAGGACTTAGATCACTAAAGGCTGCGTGAGTCAGGCTCAGGAGCAGACGGTAGAGGCTGTGACAGGGTGTGAAGTCTGGAACAACACAATGCAGGCTGTGGCATGGCACCGTCAGGCAGCAGCCCTTGGGAGCCTAGAAGGGGCAGCCTTGCGTGGTCACTGAAGCAGCAGTCTCTTTTTGTTACGCTTGGACTGCTGCCTGCTGAGGTCCTGGTTGGCGGCTGCCTCCTTGGACTCCTCCTGCCTGAACTTCAGAAGTTCAGGCCTACCACCTCTGAAAGCCCAAACTATAGAAATCTCCAAAACCCAAACTTTTTAGGTAGCATATTTAACAATCAGAATTAAACCCAACCTAACTACCAATTCACAGAATTCTGGTTATCAGCCAGCACAAAATGAGCTGCAAAGCTGTTTAGCCCAGTTAGCATGAATAGTTCCATGTCTCACTGAAGAGAAATACTAGTGTGTTTGACTGTAAGCATAAATAAGAAATGCTGTCTCTAAGTTTTCACCTTTCTAACATCTTAAAAGTTCTAAACTTTATAATACACCAACCCCATGAGTTTTAGATAACTGACTGTGGTTCGGAATATAACCAAGAAGGTCTGAATACAGAGGAAGTATTGCTCTGACCAGAGGTTGCATTTGGAGATTGTATTTAGCAGATCAAAGGAAAGCTACCTGGTGCAACTGGCCGTAAACATGCGGAATCCATATTTTTAGATGACAGAAGCTGTAAAATAAGTAGGCTAAGAGAGAGTTTTCCTCACCTTTTGAATAATACATCGATAAAGGGTTCATGACGGGGACTTAAGCTTGTGCAAGGCACATCCAGTGCATGTATTTATTTCTCTACTTATTTACCTTTGCAGTACAGGGGACTGCATGAGAGCTTTTACACTGAGCTACATTCCCAGCTCTTTTTCAATCTTTTTGTATCTTGACACAGTATCTCTAAGTTGCTAAGTTGCCCAGTCTGGACTCAAACTCAAAGTTCTCCTGCTTCCTCCTCCCGCAGTGCTGGGTTTACAGGTATGAATCACCATGCCCTGGCATATCCACTCCTTTTATTATATTAACATCATGGGGAATAATTAGCATTTACTTCCCCAAAGCCAGCAGGATGATAATTATTATAATAAAGACTTATACTCTTATAATGTGTTACAAGTTGTATCAGATGCTTTTGCAAATGCTTTTCCCCTCATTCTTATAGCAGTCTGATGGAAGGATGTTGGCATTCCTAGCCTAGAGCTGAAGACCCTGAGCTTGGAGAAGATAGATGGCTTATTCAAAGTCACTTAGGCAATGTTTAATTCTTCTGATTCTGAGATGTCTGGTCTTATTTTCAAAAAGCTATAAAACTACTATCCTCCCATTTCACTGGATGACATGCACTTTGAATGTTTTGAGGCTGTTTCCAGGGTTGATGTCGACTTAACACTGCCCATTGACACCATAAAATAAAGCCATACTTGTAAAACTAAGAAAAGTGGAGAGAATAGATGTTGGATGGGCAGTTAGCTGGCTCTGTCACTTGGAGTGTGAAGCAAAGGAACAACATTCTCTGACAAAGTGACACTGATGTTGAGAGATGTAGGGAGAGGAGGGGTTATCTGGGAGTAAGAAAGGGTAAAAGGGAGGGCGCATAGATCCATGGTTCCCAAGGTATAATAAGATGATGGCATGGTCAGTGGGTAGACTGCCATCCATCTGAAAGTGTTGACTTTTTTTCTCTGTTTAGTCATTAAAAAATTCTAATGCATTAGGTCCTCGTGCTCAGACTCCACCTGTGACAATAGCACAGCGCCTGGCCACCATTCTGGTGTGAAGTGGATCTGGATCCCCCCTGTTCCCTCATCCAGCTGATCCTTGGCTCAGACAGAGGCTGAGAGGCTGAGGCAATGCTGGGCCATGTACCTGCCCACCTTGGATGACAGGAAGTGAGTGTCCATCTTGGACATGCCCCTGTTTTCTGGAAAGAGTGGAGTACATGCCACCTGGATGCATGCCCACTGAACATTCAGCACTTCTCTCAGGGCAGAGAGATGTTCAGGACATTTATTGTCAGCTGAGGCACCAGATAGAATGTCACAGGCTGAGCATGGTGTGAGCTTCTCAAGCTTTTAGGTCTTACTTCATGTGAGCATTGTGGAAAGCTTGCACAAAGCACTCCTTTTGAGCCTCATGAGTCACCAGCACAAACACAGATGAGAAAACCCGAAGACCCAGTTGGGAAGGCCATTCATGGCCTTTCTCCTATTCTGGTGGGCCTGGGTGACAAATACAGATGCACAGCAGCTGTCAGCCACATGGGTGTGATCAGTGCAGCCAATGCTTCATGAGACCAGAATTCCATCAGAATCCCCAGAGCTGCAGGCCAACAGTGGGATGACAGAGCATCCTCTTGCTCCTGGGCTTTAGGTCAATCTCCTTTTCCTGTCATTTTGTCTTCTACACAGACCCTCCTGCCTTTGACATTCATCCCTTTAGAGGGTGCAGGAATAGTTGAAACAGCAGCAGACTAAGGGGCTATGCTGAAGCCCTGGATCTATGAGGGAGTTCCTGAAGATCTTCCAAAACTGTCACATCTCTCTGGAGCCACCTACTTTTCTGTTCAGCCAGAGGAGAAAATGGAGCACAGTAAAGACTAAGAGCTTCACCTAAAAGCTCTTCATCCTTATGGGCTTTTCCAGTTTAAACCCCAGTTTAGTGATTGTCTTCTGCCTGCTTCATAAAATCCAGGATTTTTGTCTTGGTTTCCACAGTATGTAGAGCTGGATAATGGTCACATCTTGAAGTTACTACCCTCGTTAGCTATGTGAATTCAGGAGGGTCTTTGATTGCTATATCTTACTTCCTTTTCTGGAAAATGAGAGAAACCCTGTTGGATTGTATTGCACATATCATATACACCATATTAGATTCTCTCTGGAACTCATCACCTACACATTTAGCATCTCAATCTCTTCCCGTCAGACATAGATGGAATGCTCCACTACAGGGCATGGGATCTGGCATTCATGTAGCCACAGAAATCCAGAGAAGCATGGTGGAGGTTAATGCTCATGGGGTAAGCTGCCTCGGGGACAGTGCAAAGTAGAACAGAGCCAGACAATAAATGCTTCCTCTTGCTGTGTAGCTGTAGGTCATGGTTTCTCCCCTGCAGAGCAGCCAGGGGTGATACTTCCCAAACAGATGTGGACATCACTACTGTGCCCTGGCAAGGCCTGTCATGGTGAACTGGGCTATAGCTCAGTGGGAGGGTACTCGCTAAGTGTGCATGATGCCCTGGGTTCCATCGCTAACTCTCTAAAGGTAGAAATGCTTGGTATAAGATGGTTGGTGCTCAGTGCCCGGTGGTGTACAGCTTGGAAATGTGCCACCTCACATTACCTGCCAACTTTCCTTTCCTTGCTTCTGTTTCCTCTCTCTTAATGCCGTGAGTTTGCATCTCCCAAATAAAACATCAGCATTTAGGTCCTGCAAGCTTCTACCACACAGAACCCTAGGGCTGTGCAGACCCACAGAGAGGAGCTCGGAGAAAACTGAAGAGTGTGTCAGAGTGAAAAGACCTCTTATTTGTTGTTCGATTTTGCTGTACTGGGAGTGTAACACAGGGCACATGCTTCGTCACGAAGCCACATTGCTGGCCCAAGAACTGAAAGTGGTACCTGAGTAAGACTTACAGGACTCATGGGCTTAGCTAAAACCCCCTTTTTCTGACCACACTTGCTCAGCCTGTGTTGGACAGTAAGTCTCAGCTTACTCCAGGTGACATCAAGGTGGCCTTTTCTTAACCTCAAATGGGACACAATATCTTTTAAAAGGCAGATGGCTTGCTTGTGACCCACTCATGACTGTGAACTGAGGAACTGAAAGCTTTCCTGTCTGGCCCAGGTCCCTCCCAGGGGCGGGCCATCTGCATTCACTGGGCCAAGAATATTCTGTATCTTGTGCCCTCATAGCTCAGACACAACTCTGTGCTTAACTCGGGCCAGATGCTGTTGGCATATGGATGAGCGGTCTGCTTGCAGAGGAATGGACGTGGGAGGAACCAGGGTAGGCAGTGGTGGCCAAGGCAGGCCCTGTCCTGGTAGCAGTCATGATCTTGTAAGGGATGGGTGTTGTGGCTTGCACTATGACCAATCACAGCAGGTGAGTGGTTGAACTTCTTTAATTAGCTTTCTATTTATTGTGCTATCTATCATACATGCAGAATATTTTTGTCGTAAGTAAAATGAACCAGAAGCACATGCATAAACATTGTATTGTCTCCCTGGTGTGAGAGGCTGCAAGAGTAAATAAGACCCAAAATGTGCAATAGATACTGAGAAATGGGAAGAAACTTCAAAAGGGAAGAAAAGTTGGGATGGGGGAATGGAGAAAAGGAAGGGAAANNNATATATATATATATATATATATATATATATATATATAATAGTTATACTACTAATTTCTCTTAGTTCACTGAAAGGAAAGGTTTGTGCTAATATTGTTTGGACAATTAAACATTGCTGATATCTTGTACTCTGAGTAATGTAAAGATAACAATTTACAATATAGTAACCATGGTTACCCTCCTATTATTGTGTTTTGAAATTTTGTTTTATGGTTTGCCTTTAAATAAATGAGGAGCTCAAAAAACATACTTGATATGTGTGCAACTTAAAGAATAACACCTATTTATCCTTTAGACCACTTGAAAAATAAAAGAATTGACTAATATACATGGTACATTTAGTCTTCCGTCCTACTTCTGAGAGGAAACTACTGTTGTGAATTTAGGTGAATTTTACCTTTACTGATGTATATTCCTAAACAATATAGTGATTGATTTTGTATGGTTTATACTTTATTTTTATTCTGTTTGGGGATTCATTCAATTTCTTTCCTCTGAAGGTTTATAGTCTTAATAATAGCTAGCAAAATTTAAAAATATATGAGGGCCGGCCTAATAGCTCAGCAGACTAAAGTGTCTGCTTAGGCAGAGTGCAGTGGCTGGGGTTTGATCATGCTGTGCCGGCCCCTCCCTCGGGGCTCAGTGAGACAGTGATTGAGACTGGGCATGGTGGCCCACGCCTGTAATCCCAGCACTTGGGAGGCTGAAAACAGG
>NDGM011042612.1:0-11926 GCA_002564305.1 Octomys mimax | reverse complement strand
AAGAGAATGTAACTATATATCCATCCTAACCATTTTGAATACACAGATACAAAATGGACATTCTTCTCTAATCCCTTTTTTGTTTAGTTCTGTCATTTGAATATTATAGGCATGTTAACTCAGAAAAATATATTCCAAAAGAGTCCAGTAGTCCATAATAACACTCAGAACTTAAAAGAGAAGTTTAATTTGGCTCCTTGTTTCTGAACATTCTGTCCATATTTGGTTGACACCAAGATAAAAAAAACAAGACAGAAGGGCCTGATGGAAGAAAGATGCTTAGTTTATAGCATTCAGAAAGCAGAGCAGAGCAGAGGAACTGTGTCCAGGAGGGAAATGGTCAGGAACCACATATAGTACACAAAGTCAAACCTCCATGACTCAAGTAGACACACCCTGAATTATACTTTATGAATTGTCTTGGTATCTCCCTATTCAATCAAGTTGACATAGTTAAATTTTACCATAATCTGTTCATCTAGTGGTGGACATTTGCATTGCTTCTGGGATTTTTCTATTATAAATAAAATAAAACCTTTGTGGTGATTTGCATGCAACTCATTTTATTTTCACTTCTCTTAGGTAAAAATGTAGAAGTGGAGCCACTGGGTCATATGGTAAGTGTATATGTAACTTCATTGACAAATCGTTTTCAAAAGTGGTTGTACTATTTTATATTCCCATAAACAATATATGAGATTTATAATTATGAAGATATATCTCAACATATATTTAAGAAGTACAATATAGAAAAAATTAATACAGAGAAAACAAGTGCATAGAAATGCATAATAGAACTTGGAATTGAGCTCTATATTTATTTTTTTTATCTCAACCTGTTTCTGCATTGAATAAGAATAAGAATGAAAACTTACCGCTGGGTGTTTTAATCTTCAAATGAGATATGCATATAAAGGTCTTAACACATGGTAAGTGCTCATTAAATGTTGTCTATTATTATTATCCATATATTATTAAGGAAATATGCTAGGGATTAGCTAAGAGTTTTATTGTATTATCTTATTTAATTTTCACAACAACTGGGAGATGTTAATTACTCATTCTTCTTTTTATCATTTGCAGATGAAGAGACTGTGACTCAGCAAGATTAAATGATCTGCTCAAAAATCACATAGCAATGTCTGAAGTGAGAGAAGAAAGTTGCAAACTAATACGTAAAATGTGACAGTATTTTTAATACTGTCTCTGTAGGCCTCTATGTTTAAATGTTTTTGGGTGCCTACACAGGTGCTTAACATCAACAACCATAGGATAGTGAGATGCAGCTTTTCATTTACTCTCTTTACACACCATACATCTGTGCATACCAAAGTAAAATAAAAGTTCAAATATTATTGTTATAATTTACCAGAAAAGATCACTTGTTATGCTAATGTAAAAAATCAAACAACATGCAAATGATGATCTAAAATTAAAAACCAAGCAATATAAATACAAAGCTCAAGCACTTAAGCACTATGTTTGCTAGACTTATATTCTAATAAGATTAAGTGAATACATGTACACTGTTATCGTTAATCCAACCAGATGGTTTTTGTTAGTTCAGTCAACAAACCGAGCACTTCTCTTTTGCTATGTGTTTCAGCTTCTTAGGTTCCATTCCATTCCATAAAGTTTTAACATCTAAGTATAAATTATAGAGAAAAATAACTTCACCACTTCATATTGTCTCTCTGTTCCATTTAAGACTGGTCCTACTAGTTGATTATTTCTTCCTAGTATGTAAGATTTCTTTCAAATGGATTTCTGCCTGAGACAATGCTCTAAGAGATAAGTATTTTCCAAATTAAACAACTATCTAGCATAATTTACTAAAGTTGAACAAGCATTTATAATATGACCACCCAACTTTGACTCTACATATATTTAAACACATATATTTATCAAAATAAGTGTAATAAAGGAGTCATAGCAACAGTATTTGTAATAGCCCAGCAAGGGATAGGAAACCAAAGAATCATCAACAATGTATAAGTAAATTGTAGTTTAGTCATACACAAATGAAAATGAACATATAATACTATGCACAAATGCACATAATATATACAAAAATGATATAAACATAATATTGAATGAAAGAAACCAGATTTAATAGTGTCTATACAGCATAATTCCACTTACATAAAATTCAAAACCAGGAAAAGGTTGTCTGTGGTGTTTAAAGTCAGATTAAACATACAGATGGGTATGAGCAGTTAAAAGGAAATATTAGCAAAGCCTCTATTTTTATGGTTGTTGGTTGCTATGTTCTTCACTTTGTGAAAATTAATCAAGCTTCCTAATTATTTATCCTTACTTTTTTTTCATATTTTTTGTACCAGAAATCAAACTCAAGATATTGTGCTTGCTTGACAGGCTCTTGTGCTGCTAAGCTATACCCCAGGCCCCATCCTTATACTTTTCTATGTTCTACTTCAACTAAAACATTAAAAGGAAATTAACCTCTCGTTCTGCTTCCCCAACCAAAGTTAACACTCTTTCCAAGGGTTCTAACAGTATTGCCTCCTTACCCTGACAGTTCTCAAGCATACACTCAGATTATTTTGCAAGAAACTGGAATGAGGCAAAGCTTTCTAATAATAAGAATTTAAGACAATCAAATGTTTATAGCTCTTCCTTTCTGTTATCACATGTAATAAGAGAAAATAAAACTGAGACTTGCACTCAACAGTAACCTTAGGTAGAAATGAGTACCTGTGGCTAGTGAGTGCTAAGGGAGGAGTTAGATGAGTGACTCAGCAAACCCTGCAATCCATAGAGGAAAATAGCAGATAAGACAGATATTAAAAGGGTTTTGTTTATTTTGCTTTGCTTTACTTTACTTTGTAATTCAGTATGCTAAAAAAAAATAATTGATCTTAGCCTGCCTCCACTGGGGAGTAAATAATGCTCTCCATATTAAAGTACAGCTTCCCCAAACTAGCAGCCACCACATTTATCAGAACTGTTTGTAAATGTAAATATATTGCATCCAGAGATCAGCTTGTTAATATAGTTTAAAATGTGTTGAGTACATCATCACATTAATTAATTAATTAACTTATAGCTAAGATGAGAGAGTAGCCAGATGAAGTTTTTCTGTCTGAATGCTTTAGGCAATTATTATTTCTTTGACTAGTGTAGCAAAGCAGTTCCATGTGGGATTGTATCCCACCTATCATTCATGTTACTATTTGGCTGAATGTTCCTGGATACAGCAAAATCTGAATAGTCTATGGCATCCTTTTACTTATGCTTATCAGAAGGATACATTTGTTGTTATTTTCTCTAGGCATATATCAATTCTGCATCCAACTGGACCTATTTGATCTCAAAGCAGAAGTTATCTGGACCAAAAGCATTGACATCCCTTTGCACAAATGCTTATAGGAGTCTGTTAGAAATGGAGACTCTTAGCCCTTACCTATACTAACTGAATTAGACTCAATATCTTAACCAGGTCCTCAGGTCACTTCTGTATACATCCATACCTGAGAAGTGCTACTGTAGAGTATATCTATGTAGAATATACATAATGTTAAGAAAAGCTGAATCTCTAAGATGGGTCCCAAAAGGCTAATTTGACCTAAATTTAAAATGGAGTCTGGTAGCCATTTGTGGACTGGGGAGTATAGGTAACACAGGTATTGTGTCCTTTGAAGAAGCAGAAAATGACCTTTGAAACCCTTGCCTAGTCATGTCGCTGTCTAAACTACCAAAATAAACCACCTCCAAAAGGTCATATTTTGCCTCCTGGACTTGACCAATCAGCTGATACCTGCAGTCAAATTTAAATATTAACCAATGGGTACGGATCGCTTTCTGCCTTGCATCCTTCATTTTCATAGAAGATGGAATTGGGCACCTGGGAGAGAATTCTCTCAATATAGGACATCTTCTTCCTGCAAAGTATGTTTACCTTTTGTGCAAAAGGCTACAACTCCAAGGATGCAAACAATTGGTTGAAAAAAAAAAAAAAAACACCTCCTCTTTATCTTAAAATATTTCTTAGATACTTTCTGTTGACACAGGTACAGTGACTTCTCAGAGCAATAGACAAAGAATTTTTCTAATTTTGTAAGAAAAACTGTATGCTCTTTCTTATAATGTGCAAAATGAGTACCAATATGCATATTCTGCTTTAATCCTCTCAAAAAAGTAAGAAAAACTCCTGCACCTCATGAGGTTATGCATGAAGACAATCTATTAAAAGTCCTTGAAGACTGAGGATGTATCTCAGTAATAAGAGTGTTTGCTTAGCATGCTGAATGCCTTCGGTTTGATTCCCAGCCCTGAAAACAAAACAAAACAAAAAACAAGGAAACAAGAACAACAAACTTCCCATGACCAAAAGTCTTCTCTTTATGCATGTTTCTGTCAAAACAACCAAGTGGGTTGCTTACAGGTATGGTACGTATCCTGGGAATTATAAGTGAAGTTCAATATAGTCCATCCATGAGCACAACACAGAGGATGGGTAGAAGTCCACATGCCTCTGAGTAAGTGTCTATCTTTGAGAGACCTTTACTTTGTGGGCAGGAAAACTGCAGTGCCTGAGGAATGACACCATTCCTGTCTGTGAAAAAGAATGTTTATCTTTGTTATTGTATCCGTTTCCCTTTCTTCCTTTTAATAATGTTCCATACATGGAGTTTTATCAGAATGCGTAGTTGTCTAGCTAAAGACTATATTTCCCACCATGATTTGAAGGTAAGTGTGCTCATGGTACTAAACTATCCCAATAGAATTTGAGAAGATGTGTATACCTTGTCTACCACTCCTCAAAATGAAATTATTTTCCTTACCTAACTCCCCTTTACTTTTCCTAAGGGCAGAAATACAGGTTATGAAGCTGGGAAAACATCTTGGAGCATCTCTATTAGGGCAACATTTAGAGCACAAAGCTGAAACCAAATGTCTACAGAGAAACAGAAAGAAAGAAACAAGCTAACTTATAGTGTGGAATCCCAGACTAAATGCTAGTCTTCCAGGAAGAGAACTACAAAATAATTTTCTGTAAAAACAATCTCAAGGGAAAATAACACACTTTCATATTTGAGAGTTTCCCAGCAAAACAGCTAGACCCTATCCTATTATAGGGAATTTTAATGACTCTTTCTGTGTTTCCTCTTGAATATGAAGATAATTGACATTCTGCATTGCCTCACACAGGACTGTCAGACACCACAACAAACACCCCAAAAAGGAATATAGAACAATAAATTTTTAAGTAAAAGCAGTAATCACTTAAAATAAAACAATAGCAAGACCTATAAAAGAAGAAATGTAACTTTTGTTTCTGCCAAGGTCAGTCAAATCTCCTCAGGATTTATTCTGAAACCCTGTGTCGCAGTTTGTAGATCCTTTGTGAATGTCAGTCATGTGAATGAGTCATGGCCATTGCTTGACCAATTTGCTCTCTAAAAACACACCTTTACCTCCTTTTGACCTACTTTATTTGAAATTCTTATGCATCAGATGTTGGATGTTCTAAACTAGTCTAATTCTATTTTCCCTTTCCTACCTTTTAGTTCTTTTTGCTTTCTTCATGAGATATTTTTTTCAAGCTTATCTTTGAACCTATCTATTGAATGCTTTTTACTTTGACTATCATAATTTCAGCTTCTGAAATCTCTCAAGGGTTTTCTGATTATTCCTTTATTACAACATTCTATTACTTATTCATGAATGCTAGCCCAACCCAAAGAAATAAATATGCAACTGAAACATTCAGGATCCAGTAAATAGGAGATTCAACATAAAGGAGAGAATAGAGAATTCCTTTCAGAACAGAGGAAATTGTGATAAAACAGCTGTACAGCTGATGCATAGAGCACTCCATAGAGATCTAACCAAAAAAACAGGAGAAGGTAGGATAGTGGGATTGCACCTTGGCACATGTGTTATTGTTTTCCTTTTAAGACAAAAGATGTTAAGGTAGAGCTGTTTTTTTCTAAACTAAACCTCAGTATTCAGGTTTAATTGCATCATTAGCACTTTACAAATAAATAAATGGATAAATAAATGCATTTTGGATTTCATTTTGGCACTAGTTTTCTAAAAGGTTCACCACCACTGCTTTGGGACAAATATCTTATGAGAGAATGAAGGGAAACTTGAAGAGGTGGAACGTGTAATGGGATTGACAATATCAGAAAGCATCTACTGTTCTGTTAAAGTGTTGAACATTAAGTGGTTGACTCTCAGAAAACTAAGTAAATAGAAAATGGTACCATTACCTGGTGAAAAATTATAATAAATGAGTTAAAATAATTGCATACTATATGCCTTAGCTGTGAAGAAGTTTATAGAGTCCTAAGGTTCAGTACAGAATATCCACTTCACCAAAATTTGTGATGCAATTGTATTGAAAAGATGAGGAGTAGGAGAATATAGGTGTAAGAGTAGTATGTACTAACTTTAGATCTCTCATTGTGGAAAGTCAATCCAAAATACACATAATAAATACATAAAGAAAACACCTCATAAAAAATTTGTATATAAATTTACATGTTAAAAAAACCAAATAGTGGAAATAATTGAAAGTAATTTTGCCTAAGAAGTGGTTCTTGAGGATAGAGAGGAGCGGAATAGTAGCTATTTTTTATTACATGCTTTGTAGTGTTGATTATATTTTTTATATTCAGTTCATCCATTAAATTGGTAATTTTTTAATACAGAAAAGTCAACAAATTGTAATTCTGAATTATAATGCAATTTGAATTCCTTCTCTGTTCCTTCTCCCTTCCATTTTTTCTAATTATAGCATGAAAGATTTTTTTGCTAAGAAATTTCATGCATTGGGAAACAAGTGAACACTACATATTGATGGTGAACCCAGTACCTCTGAAATCACATCAGAGCATTCCACTTACATGATGACTGGCCCTAGTGGACTCTTTGTGCATCTGGTAATGATGCAACTGTAATTTCCAAACAGGGTCAGCATTCTTGAGCAAACAGATATAACAAGATGCTTAAATGATGAAAATCAAACCCCAGGGCATTTTAACAAGAGTCATAGTACTAAAAGTGGAATGAGGATCAGAAGGCTTACATAAAGGAATATAAAATAAGAACTCAGGCCACTGTCCTAATAATTTAGGAATCATACTTTTCTAGCCAAGAATCATCATCAGTTTCATCTGATGTGAGAGGGAGTCTTCCTTCAGGCAATGCCAGATAGATGAGGCAGAATGGTGCAGATCCAGAGCAGAGCTACCCAGGGCCAACAGCCGCTTGGGCATAAGGGAAGCCAGGCTGAAAAGAGCCCTTCAGTTTTGATTACTCATTATCTTGACTTAGTGGCTCCTCAGCTGTCTTTGTGACAGCAGGAGCAGTGACCAGTGGAGCATTCAGTCACCAAATGTTATCATCACTGCAATAATAATCATGTTATCATCCATCATAATAGGGTTTGTTCTGAGGGAACACTCAGAAGAATAAGGATTTCCATTTGGGAAAAATCAAGGGGACTAAATATATGTAAGCAGCCCAGGTATGTCAATAGGAGGTAGAAAAAAGAGGTACATGAAATCAAGACGTGGGCAAAGCGTTAAAAGAGAAGTGAGAGTGAGAAACGAGACCTAGCCTATCTAAGTAGCCCTAGAAAAGAACAAAAAGAATCAGGTCGCACAGTAGTGTTGAGAGTAGGAGACAGGTATTTCTTCCATAGTCATATTATATCTACTATGAAATGTACTGATTAGTTAGACATGTCATTAGGAATATTTTCCCTTATATAACAGATGATGGAAACCATCCCTTATATTTCTTCTCTCATCTCTATACCATATCTTGTATATAAGCCAGACTTCCAGTGGAAGAACATACATCTCTTTCAGAAGGCTGACCTAGGGCTACCAAAGCCAGTATTACTCCCTTAAACAACAGTGACTTGGAACCCATCATCCTGCAGGAGTCTGAATGAATGGCTAGTGGATATGGATGTATAAAAACTTCAGATACCTAGATTCTCCTTGGGTGGGTTATGCTGACATGTGTGTCTTACACCTTTTCCAAAGCTTCCCAATGAGAATAAACTTTGCTTGTCTACATGGTAACTGCTTTTTATTAACATACAATATTTGCACCTCATTAGAAGAATTTGAATGTAATTAACTTTATGTACTTAGTACAGTGTCTAATGGGTGTCACTACACAGATCAGACTCATGGTGATTCTCATATTTTGAGCCTCCCAAGTGCTAGAATTACAGGCACATGCCACCGTGCCCAGTCTCAGTCATTGTCTCAGCATGCCCCAGGGGCGCGGTCAGCAAGGCACAAGGGGGACCTAACCCCAGTCCCTGTGTCTGCCTAGGCAGGTGCTTTAATCCTCTGAGCTATCTGGACAACCCTGAATGTAATTAACTTTCAAAAACCACTTCTTATTGGCTTTTCTAGATTGTTTCCCAAATCTCATCCCATGTTCCTATCATTCCTTATTACACACATTCAATTCTTGTGTGAAGATCTTGCTAGGGAAAACCAATCAAGGCCAAAAAAAGAAAAAAGAAAAAAAAGAAAAGAAAAGAAAAAGAAAAACTTCAACTCACTTTCATACAAGGAAGGCCAGCATCAAAGGTAGAGCTATGTTGTGTTGTGCTGTGCCTATTGACTGCAGTAGGGCTGAACACCTTTCTTATAACAAAGGAAAACTAATTGTAGCCTCTTCTCAAGCCCCACTTTCCCTACTAATACAGAACTTTTTTTTTTTTTTTTGTGGAAATGGGGATTGAACTCAGGCCCTTGCATTTGCCAGGCAAGCACTTATTCTACTGAGCCATCTCCCCAGCCCCATTTTTCTATCTTAGGGGACCAATCATCACGGAGTAAAAAAATGAGATAATTGAATCTAAAGATGTCTAAACATGGTGTTATATTCGAAGCAGAGTTTCAAGCTGAAAGAGTTAACAGGAAATAATTTTTAATATAACACTATATTCCACCCACATGGTTTGGGAAAACATGTTGTTTGCCATCCAAAAGGTGTTTCTTAATCAGATTATATATGGGACCAATCACAAGAACAACACTGGCCCTACTCTATATGGAACATGCGCAATACTGTATGAAGTTATGTTCATGCTTGTAGTACCGATGGAGGGAGCCCCTTGCAAGTCTTTGTCCCAGGGCCTATAGAGCATGGCAGGGATATGCTGGAAAATAGAGTCTGGTGAACAGCTCTCACTTCTCCTGCAAAGATCTGAAGCCCTAAAACAATCCTTTAAGCCTTCAGACTGAGGGGTTGCCAAGACCCCTCCAAGAGAACAATCTTAACCTGATGAAAGGGAGAGTAAGTGTGTCCTTGGCTAAAGAACAGTGATTATAACCAAATGGAGACAGAGATTAGATGTATCTGAGTAGACTAAGTGCCCATCTACATTGGATCACCCATTTGGGACCAGATCAAGAATCCATAGAAAGGACACCATTAAGAAGAGTGTATGAGGGCCAGCCAGATAGCTCAGCGGACTAATGCCCCTGCTTAGGCAAAGCACAGCAGCCGGGGTTTGATCTTCAGTGTGGCCATGTCAGCCCTTCCCCCAGGGCACAATGAGATGACAATTGAGACAACTGGGCTTGGTGGTGAATGCCTGTAATCCTAGATCTTGGGAGGTGGTAAACAGGCAGATCACTACAAATCCAATCTATGTGGTGAGACCCTGTAGACTTTGTACCAAATATATTAAAAAAAAAAAAGAGTGGATGAGACAAGAGAGTCGATATTCTGGTGTGATTCTATGTATCCCTCTGAGAACAATGTGGACCTACTCTTAAGATAAAGTATACCCAAAGTGAAGATTATATTTTCTTGCTCGTGCCTTAGTTCAAATACCTGATAAATGCATAAGTGCTACAGCCACATAGCCACACCAGATAGTAGAGATTTATTCTTTCAATTCATGAGTATCTATTGAACATGTACACAGAATGGTACAATGTTGTGCTAAATATCAAAGATATATAGTGTTTAATATTGAACAGAATGCACCCTTATGTGGTGCTTACAATATACCATTCAGGGGTAGGGATATACCTCAATGGCACAGCACCTGCCTGGCAAATTTGAGGTTGTGAGTTCAATCCCTAGTGCCACAAAAACAACAACACAAAACAATGTGCCATTCAACATTCTACTTTAAGCACACACATGCCTATGAGATTTGTGTCTTTTTCATTCCTCTCGGGGGCACGAAGCACAGAGGCTAAGTGATTTTCCCAAGGCCACACCACTGGTTAGTAATAGAGCTGGAGTTTCAATCCTGTAATTTGCTGTCTCATAGTCATAGTCCTTAGTGCCCTATTGTCTTGGTTTTTACATTGTGTTGAGCAAAACAGACTTACATAAGACATTAGTCATTTGCAATCAATCTAGACCTTGTAGGAGGTGATATCTACAGGATGTTCTGGGCATTTTTCTACAGTTATTTCACTCCACAAATACATATTAATTGCATACTCTGTGCCAGGTACTGGGGGATACTTAGAATTTAAGGACAGCAAAACACATACCCCCTCCCCTGCAGTCTTGCAAGGGCAGAGCACTGTCAGATGTTATTTGAATAATTGCACACATTTACATGAGATTATAAAGGTGGTAAATGCTTGGAAGGAAAGTATTGAGAGTTATAAGAGCACATAATAGAAGGACTTGACATTTCAAATGAGATCAAATGAGAGCTGAAAGATGAGTAACAGTTACCTTGGTGAAGTGGAAAGAAAAACACATTTCAGAGAGTCATGTGCCATTGCTTTGAGGTAAGAAGCAGAAAAATCTGAGGCAGGGAGAAATGAGTGGGTCTGGAGGCCAGTGAGTGAGGGGCATACAAGGAAGGAGGTGTGGGGCAGCTGGGTTATGCAAGCTAATCAGTAAGGGGGGCTTGAAGATTGAAAGTGGTGCTGAAAATTAAGTCAGGATGACAGGCCTAAGTGGGCATTGAACTAAGTGAATTGAGTCAGATAATGATCCTAATTTTGGCTTTTTAAAGGTTTTATTACCTAGGCTCAAAGCGGTACAAAACCATTGAATAATTTTTAGTAGTACTGGGGATTGAGCCTAAGGCCTCACACATAATAGGCAAACACACGGAGATACACTTTTAGCCCTTCAGTGATTTTAAATGAGGAAAAGAGAAATGTATATGAACATTTTTTTGATTCTTTTTGCACTCTAGCTGTAATGTAAAAACAGGTAAGAAAGCATCAATATGAATGAAGGAAACAAATGAAAGGATATCATGGCAGCAACCTAGATGGGAGTGAGTGGGGATCTTGAGCCAAGAAGTAGTTAATAAGGGTGTAAAAAAGCTGGTGATGCCTAATGAGCATGAGGAGAAAAATCAGTACAACTTGAAGATGGATTGAATTTGAGGAATAGAGGACAACACAGAAGCAGCCAGGATCTGCTTCATGAGGTTAGAAGTGAGGAAAAACTTGCCAGAAACAAACCAGGGAAAAAATGATCAGACACAATGGCTCTCATTGACATTTTACTCCTCATCAAAACTTTAGGGAAGTCTGGGAAATCAGATGCTCCCACTCAGAAGGCCACTGTTTGTGCGCTCCTTCATGACTCACAAATACAAATCAATTCTTGCTGTCTGCACCCATGTACGTAATTAGAGAATGAAGCTATATTTGAAAGGTGTTGAACTAATTGAGTAGCAGGAGCAAGAACAAGACAAGAAGTGTGTCCTGAAAACATTTATAAGAAAAGGCAGGAAACTGGCTTGTGAAAGAAACAGATATTTCAAATAGAAGACATGGCACAGGTGAAAAATTTCAAATGGACTGGGTGTTAAGAGTATGTTAGTGGGTTTCTAAAATCATTATTTAGCCAGGGATATAGTTCAGTGTCACAGCACCTGCCTGGAAAATGTGAAGTTGTGAGTTCGATTACTAGTACAAAAAAAAAAAAAAAG
>NDGM011042601.1:0-11411 GCA_002564305.1 Octomys mimax | reverse complement strand
TGAATGCTATCACTATGTATATATAAAATGTACCAATAAAAAAATTCAAGGAAAAAATAATAAAAAAGTAAAAAATAAAATAAAATACTATAAAAAAAAAGAACCTCCTGACAAAACAGCCAGACCACTGAGATGTCAAGTATGTTCTACAAAAAGGCCAGGAAAGTAAAAGACATGTGTGGTTGGTGTAGGCGATGCACGCATGTTGGAACATGCTGCCGTCAGGTGTGCAGACTGCCTTATGTGTGATAAGTAAAGTGATGATGATTTTTTTGTAGTGTGGTAGTGGTGTTTTCATTGAAGTTCACATGGGAATTTATTTCTTTTTTTTATCTTTCTTTTTTTTTGAACTCAGGCCCTTGCGCTTGCCAAGGAAGCGCTTATTCTACTGAGCTATCTCCCCGGCCCCAGGAATTTATTTCTTATGCTTATTTTTTGATTTTATACAGCAAAAACTAGTAAATGTTGAAGAGTTTGATGCTTTTCATAAATATTGAAAACTCAGGGGCCAGAGAGATGGCTCAGTAGAATGAATAAGCAGTTCCCTGGCAAGCACAAGGGCCTGAGCTCAACCCCCAGTTCTGCCAAAAAAAAAAAAAAAAAGAAAAGAAAAGAAAAGAAAGCACATTACTTTTCTGATATATTTTCTGTTAAGGCCTCATTGTTTAATATAATAAAATTTGTAAAATTAAAATTAATAATTCACTAATGAAAATATTCCAAAGAATAAATGTGGGTCAGACAGACCCACCCTCATGTACCTAGATGTCAATATTAGTTTATGCTCTAAGGGTTAAAATGTGCAGCTCAACCCTGGACAACCTCAGCACTGCGTTGTTTTTTGTTTGTTTGTTTGTTTGTTGTTTTTTTAATTATAAGGTCTCACTACACAGCTCAGACTCATAGTGATCCTTGTGTTCTAGCCTCCTTGGTGCAGGAACTACAGGTGTGTACCACCATGCCTGGTCTTGGTGGCCAGTTAGGAGCTGCACTTGCCTAGGGAGGTGCCTAGACTGCTGAGCTATCTGTACAGGTTTCTCCACTGTTTCGTCGCTTCCATAAAGCATAGGAGAGGAGCTGACTAGCAAAGAGCGGCCCGAGGCCACACTCTGCCCACCTAGTGATACCGTACTTTGCTTCACTTGCCTTCTTACTATGTCCGTAACTACCTCTCATATCATTCTTCCTATTTTTCTGACTGCTACTTGTTTTAATCAAGCCAGGATGAACACAATAGTCCAACATCTGCACTGATGCTGGCACAAGAACCAGACACCCCACCAGAAACTGAAGTTTAAGTCTCACTACAACTAAAGGAACGGAAGCCCAGGCCCGACACACAATATTTGTTTCATGATGTCACCTTCGCAGGAGCTCAACCTATGGAAGCCTGGGAAAATGCAGAAACAGGAGCCCAGACCTACTCACTCCCTGTGAGAGGTGGCTTCTGAGGCTTCCAGGCTTCCTAGAGAAAAGTTTCAAAGACAAATCAGAGCTGACATTAAGTCTACTAAATGTTAATGGAGCAGGTAACAATGGAGCACCTATAGCTTCAGTTGGCTTCAATAAATGTTTAACAGATTCATTAGATAATAGCACAAGGAGCTGTGCAATTAAACTGCCATTAGAAGTTCCCAAAGTGGCTAAGGGAATTCCAGAAGAGACAGTCAAGCCTGGTATAGATTGATTCTACCCTATTAACTCATCACACTCACCAGAGAATGCAACATGTGTATATACGGACTATTCAAAATGTCACCAGAATGTATAGTACTTGGCATCGGATGGCATTTATGATCAACCTGGGAACTTGATCAACTAACTACACAGAGTGCCAATGATTACATTATCCGCCAAGTGCTCACCACATGCCTGTCAGTGTTGTACGTTCTCCATGCAAAGTATCTTATGTAAACCGGCAGAACAACCTATAACGTAGGTATATACGGTTAGTAGCACCGTTCTTCAGGCAAGGAAGGAAATTAAGAGAAAATGCGCCTCTGTCATTTAGCTCTTCAGCTTCAGGACAACATCCAATCTACCACATGACTTTGGGGAGCATCTGTAAACACCCCCTGAAAACCCAAAAATCCATGAGAAGTATCCATGTACACTCACACATGACACCTAACTGGCTAAGGGCTGGGAAGTGTCCTGTATGAATTGAGACCACCTGAAAAATCTACCTCCTCTCATACTTAATTTGTCCTAAAATGTGACGCTCACATATTATATGTCATGTGATACAGGACATATGAAAATAAAATAGTTTCAACGTTCCCGTTTATTATGGAAAAATCTGGTGAAAAAAAAAAAAAAAGTCAGGTCAATCTTCTTAAAGAGCTTATTTTTCCAAATCAAAGCTCTCCTGCCTACCCTGAACTCTTTTAAAAGGAAACACGGAAAACAATCAGTAAATTCCTATCACAGCTAGTATATTAATTTTCAGTGGACATACTGATGAGGAAATAATTACAGTCTGTAATAAACTTTGTACACTTTTCATACTCTGGAGTCCCTTGTATTCATGTACAATTAGGCCTGATTCATAAAACCCAGAGCATGGTTTAACTTTTTAAAAATGGTTACAGATGTTCACAGTCCCTACAACTCTGATTTAATTAGAATAGCTGGCCAGAGTGGTGACTTAACTAATTCTGAGGCCTTGATAAGATAAACACAACCCAACTACAATGTTGTTCTTCTGAGGAAAAGACATTCAGAGGTATAGCTTCCAGAAATACACCACGCTGAAAGGAGGGCACTGTCAGTAACTTTAAAGAGTTCAAGGCCATTTCTCAGCTTACTCCACAAACAACAGCCTGGCCGGCAGAGTTCTAATAGATCAAGTCATAAAGACATAAATTCACAAGCCCTGTATGTGAACTGTGAAGCAGCCCAACTAAGACCATCAGTTCCTGCTTCAGCTCCAGAAAAGCACCAGCATTTTCCAACCATGGACTGCATGAGTTACTTAAGCCGGCCACTAGATCCTTTCAGCTATCTAAGCTTCTATAGCAAGGCCTACTACATCCCCTCCTGATGCTGAGAATTCTGCTAAGACTCCCTATTCTTTTTAGGGTGCCAAGCAGGGATGCCCTGAGTGGCAGATCTCAGAGTATAATCCACAAGTGGCCCTCGAGGAGTCCCCAAGATCCTTCTGGCAGGTCTGCAAAAAGGTCAAGCTACTTCTATCAAACATTGTGTTCTCACTCTTACTCCCATGTCAGGGTAGATTTTTCTATACTTTACATGATACATCATACTTTAACACAAAAAATGCAAAAGCAGATAAGGAAACCCAGCTGTCTCATCATTAAGCTAGATATTAAAAAGACAAAAAACTGTGCTACTCTTCACATTGATCACATTTTTCTTTTGGAAAAATGTGCTCATTTTCCCCATGCAAATTAGTATTTACATTACACAAGGAAAATATGTTTGATATTTTTAAATAAACATCATAGAGTTTTCTCAGTTTAATTCATGGTAAACAAAGACAGGTACTACCCACACTATAAAAACTCAGATGAGCATTCAATATTTTTAAAGTGCATAAAAGAACTCTAAGACCTTTGTGAACTTCTGCTCTCGCGAAGAGAAGGATGGATTCATCAGCCCAAAGACTAAATCTGACAGAACCATCTGGGCAGCTGGTGTCCCCGGCCTGTCCCTACTCCTCCTGCCTGGATCGCAGGCCCTCAGAAAACAAGTGTGATGATCTCACTTCCATGGTGGGAGTTCGCAGCTTCCGTGCCTCTTGGGGGTTGTGGGATTCTGGGATTCGGTTTCTACAAGGAGAGCTGTTCGCAGTAAGGGCAGGTAAGGGCTGTCGCCCGCATCCCCACGTTCATCCCAACAACCACCATGCTATCTCCTCTGCTGTACTGATTCTTCTGGCTCACATTTTATTTGGTTCAGAATTCAAGCAGGGAGGAGGCATCCTATTCGCTGGGCCCCTTGGAAGACTTCAGTATTTGGGGAACTATCTGGTCACCTGAGAGAGGAATAAAAATGAGACTAAGGTTGGGAGACAAAGGTTCTAGCAGGGGAAAAAAAGTATGTGACACAGGCCCTGCCTGTTTTGTAATTTGGTGGTCTGCAGCCTAGATTGGGCAGGGGCTGGTTTTTATAGTGGAGCAGGTGGCTTTTAACATCAAAAGGCTTTAGTTCACAAACCACAGGGCATTTTGATCTTGTTGTATGACCACAACTCCAGGAAACTGGTTATAGGGAGGCAGAGCTTAGAACAAAATGATGGGCCTCAGAGAGGCCACAGGCCAAAGGTCTCAGGAGAGAAGATGCCCAGTGACCTTAGCTGATGGTGGGTGCTTCTGGGCAAGGGTGGCGGCAACTTGGCTGAGGCAGGGATTTGCGCTAGCTCAGGACTTTCAGAGATGTACGTGGTCCTGAATCAGCAAAGGCAGCCGAGGTAGAGAAAAGGGGGATTCATTCGAAATCTACTGCCAAAAAGCGAGTAAGCAGTACACATTTCTATTTTTAAGACAATGAGCTCAAGATCCCTCATAAGAATCTCACTTTAAATTATTGCGACAGGCCTGTGGGCCTTTACATAAAGAAAGACCTGGCCATTTGGGTTTCAAATTCCGCTGTGCATACAGGGGGAAGGGGGGCACACTGCGGACGTCCACAGCTTGACTGGCCTGACCCGCAGTCTCAAGGGCAGACTCCAGGGCTCAAAGGGAACTGCGGTTTGCATGAGCCCTGGTGAAGTGAAACTTGACTCTGAGGTTCCCGGGGGAGGTTCTGTATAGGACCCAGGTGATTGTGGGGATAACTGGGGGAAGGGTCCCAATAATACATAGCAAGAGTTTTCTTTCAGAAAGGTGGCAGTTGAGATACTGCTACTTTTGTACAAAGATGGTCTCCATCTTTTAAAAATTGCTTTGTTTTGAGTCCAGCACACTTAATATCTTGAAGTTTCCATTTCCTCCTTTGAACTCAGTTTATAGGACAAGGATAGAGACATAAAGCTCAGACTGTCTAGCACTCAGGAGAGGCAGGAAACATATTTCCTGGGCCCACTGTCAGGCTTTTCTCAGGTATTACGGGCTCTCTGCTACAAACATTGGAACCCTCAGGACAAGCACTGTGAAATAGTTTGGGAGCAGCTGCTGGTTTACTTTCTAACCCTAGAGGCTGCTCACAGTACAGCTGTCATCTCATATGCCCCATTAGCATCTGGGAGACGGGAAAGGCAGGCTACAGAACTTTCAAGGCATCATGAAGTCGAGAACAAGGTTATCCCGACCAGTGCGCATCTCCCAGAGGGCAATGGTCACACACATGCACGAACACATACTTAATAGCTAACAAAATGGGCCCAATGGCTAATCCAAACTCTGGAACAATCGGTGCAGCACCCTTGCACCCCATTTGCAAGCAGGAGATGTTATTCTAGGGACACTCAGGAGCTCTGCCTGCCTTTGACGTGTCTTCAGGAAATAACTGAGTGTTCAGAATCTGGTCCCTTGGCCAGCTGTCTGCGTGGAGCAGCCCACAGCCAGGCGGGGCAAGCCTTGGAACACTGCGGGGCGGAACAACAGAGAGAGACTGCCTCATCCCACACACGTGGGATGGGCGAGCACGGGTGATTAATGGATACATTTAAGTCACGTACCCCAACCTTGCCCTTATCAGTAATAAATGTTATATTTTGGTTTTCTATCTACTGATTCTTTTGTAGTATTTTTTCCAGAATTTAGACAGATGAGAAGAATCAGTTTTAGGTCCCCACAAAGACAACAAAATCATCTACAAAGTCATGATCTTACTTAACATTTAAAAGCTAAGGTGAAAAGATCAAAGGGCAGTCTGACCAAATAATATTGTGACACCCACATCAAGGCCATGGTCATGAATGTGCATGAAAGGCTTGATACTAAAGGCAAAGAGCAGACAGTCAGGACTCTGCAGCAAGTGCTTGGGGGAACTGAAAGCTGGGAACAGAAACAACAAGGAACTCTGGGTTACTGGATGAGTACAGTTCTTAGTCAAGCTACTGTGAGGATAGAAAGATCAGGGCAGGTTACAGAAAGGACCATCCATGACCCACCGGACAGATACTGCATCTGTGTAAGTCACCACCAAGCAGCTGCGTGGCCAGTGACGGAAACTGGTGGCTTTCACACCCATTCTGTGTCTGACCCAGCCTTTTAGGTCTTCTCATTCCCAAGTCCAGAGTTTGTACTATGCACAGACATCCCTTAAATCCTCATCGTGAAGTCCAATTCCAAAACTGGGATGCACTACCTTGGTGGAGTGCTGGCCTCCCTGCAGCAACCCTGCACAGACCACGAGAGACTCAGCGCCACACAGCGCTGTACACTTTGCTTCCAGATTTCCAAGAACTCCCGGCACTGCCAGAGATGTACTCACTCAGTGCAAGCCCTGAGCCCAGCTTCCTGGCAGCGTGCCCTCAGGTGACTGCTTTGTGCTTGGACCTGTTCAGATGTTTATAAAACAGATTATGGTATGATAATAATGCCTACCTATCACATGAGACTGATAGAAATATAGCATGAAACAATACAGGGAAAGCACTTTGCCTGGCGTGCAGTATGCGCTCAAGAAATATTAGACCTAATATTATGAGCCAACTCTCAAGAAGACTCAAAAATCTTTAAACACATCTTCAGTCAAGTCATGACTGAAGGTGTCAGGTGAAGGGAATGGGCAACAAGTGGTGAGGCCACATGACAGGAAAGGTATGAACTTCTTCCAGAAGGCTGGTGTTTATGCAGACATTTCACCCAAAGGAAAGGGCCAAAACACACATTTAAAAATTCTCAAACTCATTAGTAACTAGGGGAATTCAAATTTAAACCAAAGAGAGGTATTATGTAGTTCACCAGACTACTAAGTATATTAAAGTTTCACTCCTACAAGTACCCTAAACATTATGGGAAAAAATGTGTACACAGTGCCAGGGCCATAAGTCTGGAAAACATTCTTTTTTGGTTTTTTCATACAGGGTTTTACTATGCAATTTGGACTCATAGTGTCTCAGCCTCCCCAGCACTAGGATTACAAGCATGTGCCACCACACTGTTTTAGGACCACACACATGCTCAGGGTTTCAGAGCCTGCATGACATGTGATACCAGGGATCAATCCCTGGTCCTAGCACTTGCCAGGCAGATGCTTAAACTGCGAAGCTATCTCTCCAGCCCTGCAAAACATTCTTACACTTGCTAGGAAAAATGAACGTGTGTGGAGCTGTCAACTCAACAATACTACTCCCAGTTACATACCCCAGAGTGGAACTACATCCTGCCTCCCCATAATAGAGCTTAGGACACACACAAATCCTATGCTCCACCGCAGACTTACTGAATCCCAAGCAAGGCAGGTAGGATTTGATTTAAGATGCTTTGCAATGTTGTGTAAGCTAAAGTTTGGAAAACATGGCCCTAGGGTATTCCTGGCATGCATGGCCAGGTGGCATGCATTGGCTTGCTGAGAGCACCAAAGTACTGAAACTGTACACCCAGGTCCTCAAACTACAAACGAATCTATATCATTTTTAAAGCATGCAACAGTCTACATTAAGAAAATGAGCAAAGTATATAACCTAATGAATCTGACATACATAACTTGAAACCAAAAGTAAATCAGAAAAAAAGATACATATGATACACTTATGTATACAGATATATATATACACACAAACACACACACACACACACATATATATATATATATATATATATATGCTCTCTACACATATTTAAGGAAAATGTACACAGATAATGAAAGTATAAAGGAAGAACAAACTATGAGACAAAGCAGACAGTGATTATCTCTGGGAAGGGAGGAAGTGTATTTGGGGACTTCCAAGGCAGCAGCAATATACTATTTCTGTAGCTAGCAGTCATACTGATGTAGTTTATATATTTTAGGGTGCATACATGTGTTTTACATGCTCCTCTACTATACTATAGAATGAAAATACTCTTAAAAGGATCATATAAAACATAAAACAATAAGTGTCAATCTATTTTAGCTTTGTTTTTTTAAATTTAAATACATAGCCAACCTAGGCACGTAAGCGCTAACATTTGTTATTTCCAAATAAATGCCCACTCTGTCACTTAACAGAAGCCTGGACATCTATCCAGGTCTGGAGTCCTAAAACATAGAGTATAAATATTTTTGAAAATTCAACAAGATAATACGTGAAAAGTACGCGAACAGTGTCTACATCATAGTAAGTACCCATGAATATTATTTGTTTAGAATTACACTAATGTAAAGCAGTATTTCTCACCTTGAATTGTCATTAAGTCATCAGCATCCTCAAAACAGTGAATTTATCTTAACTTTTCTGCAGATGCTGCACTGACATCAACAGGAAGCTCAGGCCCCTGCTCCACTGGTCCTCACTGTCATGTTAAAAGCATCTAGAGACTGACTGGTTCTGGGATAGTCTACAAACACACACGCATGCACACGCAAACACACCATGACATTAAAGAATTAAAGAAAAAGACAGATCCTGGGAAAGACAACACAATACCTTGTTTCACTACCAATATTTTCATATCAAATCACTGGCAGAATAATGCTCTCCATACACTAATTTTTCCCTAATTATAAAGATGGTAGAATTGCTGTATCAGCCTAGACCACATCTGTTAGAATTTAAGGAAGACTGTTAAAATACGTGCCCTTCAATTGTGGTTTCCAAGTGTGATCCAAGAAAAATTGAGGGCAGGTAGTCATGCAGAACTACAAGGCACCCAGCCGTAAGGCTGGACACAGAACAAAGCCTTGCACACATTAAGGACTCAAACTTATTTTAGAAATTACATTTTCCCTTGATTAGTTTTGAGTGAAACAATAGCAAGGACTAAGGCCCCAAATCTTCAAAGACCTAGTATCTTGCTCACCACCTAGAAACACTCTTCTGTATGCATGTATACCCACTCCGAGCACACTGGGTACACTGAGGAAGAGACGTGTCCAGTGTGTGGTCCACACTCACACAACACACATCTCAGCTGGATCATCCACTCCCAAAGTGCTCTTCCTTAACCACAAGCCACAAGCCAGCTGAACGGCCGCATACCTGTAACTCAACAACAAAGAGGTCCAAAGATGAACAGAAATGTTATACTTGATAAATAACACATTTCCATTCAGAAAAATAAAACTTGATTTGATAAGTGAGGACCAATGTGCATGTACATATATATAAAACTGGGAGAAGAAAATGAAACAAAGCCTTCTATTTCACACCACATACAAAAATACACTTCATGAACGTGAAGTTCCTAAATGTAAAAATACAAACTGATAAGTAAAATCCGATATAACACAAGGTTTTAGAAAGCTGTCAGTTTATATCTTGCCTCAGTCATGAAAAACCAAGATTTAGAAAAATAAGAAATTGAAATCTTGACAATATTCAATATACATGCAAATACAATTTTTTAGAATTTCCTGTTATCCTTACATGTCCTGAACAATCTTCAGAATATTCTACTATTCTATACATTTGAACACATCACATCATGTGCCTTTAAACATAGCTCCATCAAGAAGGCCTTAAACAAAGGGAAAAACCATAAACCAGGTCAAGGATTTCACTCATTTTCATTTAGAAGTTACTTTAATCCACAAACATTGGTAAATTAAAATCAAAGATTCTGTGATAGGCCTCCCCAAAAGTTCTCATTTATCTGTCAACCAGAGAAGACAGAACTGTAAATAAAATTTAATACAAAAAACATAAACACTGTATATAACTACTTTTTGAGCTGAAAAGTGTGTAGGGGCTAAAGCAAGTTAAATAACAAATTATATACCAATAAGCTAAGGCCACACAAACAGTACAATCTTTTTTAATGCAGTAGAGTAAAACAAAGTCCATATGCTTAAGAACATAAAAAAGTAGAGTTGCCCTGAGCAAACACATCCTTGGTGGGCAACTAACTACCCACAGAACTTGCTTCCTTAGTTTTTTCATTGTGAAGACTTCCCCCAACAACCCAGACCTACCGCACCACCACTAGAAAATAGAGAGAAAGGCTTCAAAAAGGATCTCTGAACAAGTATGAGCACTCTGCAGCCCTCATGGCAAACTCTCAAATCTCCAAAACAGCTACACAAACACAAAACAGGATCAACTGTACCCACATGTATGCTGAACTGCTAGAAAATGATCAGTCTGTGGCCATATAAACCTCTCCATGTATTTTTTTAAAATTAGAAACCAAAATGAAAACCGGGTAGGACCTTGTTGAAAAGTGGGTCAGCAGTAAGCTTACAGAAGGCATTAAGAAGCAACACTAAAAAGATTAGAATCTGTTAACACCCAGATCTTTTGCATGAATACTTATGTTCAAAAAATATTCAGCCCTTAGCTTCAACCCTCCTTCTGATAAAAAAGGAGGGAAAAAAGAATGGCTTGAAACCATATACATGCAAGTGACCGTTAGTTGCACCGAAATGATTCATCTCTCTCTCTCTTTTTATTATCAACTTTCAACTTCCTTGACCTTCCTGAAATTTCTATAGTGTCCACAAATCTTTCCTAATGTTTTGGTTATTAGAAAAGTACGGTAAGGGCTAGCAAGTTAGATCAGCAGACTAAGCGCCTGCTTTGGCAGGCACAGGGAACAGGGTTCGATCCCTGCCACCACATGCCATGCCAGCCCCACACCCAGGCACACTGAGCTAGCCACTAAGACCTAGAGTTGTGGCACATGCCTGTAATCCCAGCAATCCCAGTACTGGGAGGCTGGAAACAGGAGGATCACTATGAGTCCAAGTTCTGTAGTGGGACCCTGTGCCAAATACATATCAAAAGAAGATAAAATAGATGATTTTATGTATTGAATTAAAGACATCAGAAATAAAAGATATCAGACTTCAGAAAGTACAAGAAAAAGAGCAATAATCTATGATTTTAGAAGTCAAGTAACAAGTTACTATTAGATGATGGTTAAAACTCAGAGTTAAGATTTTTGATCCAGTATTGACTGAATAGTATGTTCAGTTTCGGAACATTTGGAAGAATGTGAAACTTTGAGAAATGAATTTGATACTTTCACAAACCATGTAAGAGTGTGTGCGCGTGTATGTTTAATCTGAATTTCAAATTGTCTGAAATGGAAGAAACAAGGTATTAGAAGCCAATTTTAGAAATGTTGATTTCAAATCAAAGGCCAATATTTCAGCTGCATAAAACACACTTTATTTACTGGACCTTAAAGCCATCAAGAATGAACTTTAGATTCTGAACTTAAAGTAGTCCCAGTCTGTAGTTAAAGATTTATATTAAGCAAGCATGGATCACATCCTGTTTATCTATTTTTTTTTTATTTTTTGCGGAACCGGGGATTGAACTCAGGCCCTTGCGCTTGCCGGGGAAGCGCTTATTCCAC
>NDGM011042597.1:0-13008 GCA_002564305.1 Octomys mimax | reverse complement strand
CTTTAGTTCAGCTTGTTCCAAGTAGGTGCTTCAGACCACTGAGCCATCTCGCCAGCCCCCATGGAACACAATTCTGGAGAAAGTTTCGCCTTCTATATTGCCGCCCCGCCTGCTGGTACAGAGGACCAAGTATGCCGACGGCTTAGAGATGCCAGCCAAAGTGATCTCACGAGCTTGAGCTTTTTGTCCTAACAAGAAAAAAACCTTAAATCCATCTATGTAGAGATGCAGTCCTGACACGAACCAGTCTCTATCCATGTGAAGGCCTGGATGCTCCCAGAACAACTCCAAGTAACTACAGTGGGAGCTGACACGCAGCACTGGACCTGTGAAGCTCCTGCAGCCATTACCACACTCACCTCTTCTTTGTTGATTCCTTCCTCCTGCTTAGAAAGCTGTCTCCCCGGGGTAGTGGCTAGAGCTGGCCACAGCTCGTCATTCGGGTCCACAGACCTTCTAGTCTACACCCAGCCTGTGACACCACCTGGGCTGGCTCCCTAGTGTCTTGAGCAAGCCTCACGCCCCGTCCTCAGCTCTTTTCTCACTCTCGGCACAGGACCTCATTACCTTTATCACCTGAAGGCTGGAACTCCAGGAAGAAACCTAACCTTGCTCCTCTCCCCCTAAAGTTGTGTCTGGGTCAGTACTTCGAGTACTTCCCTCTCTCCTTTAGGGAAGACACGCCACCTCTCATCCTCAACACACTGCCTCCCCTAGCCCTCCTCTGTTGCTCGTTGCCTCCCTCCCACCCTGCTTCTCTGTGGGGTTTCTGCTCTTTCTTTTTCTCTCCCTTAGCAATCACTTCCATCTGCAGCCTCCACAATCTGTGTCTCTGGCCAAACACAAAGCTGTTATACAACTGCCTGCAAAATATCATTACTTGCTTGCCCCGGAGGCCTCAACTCTGTACCATGTCCCAATTTAACACTCTCTGCCCCTGGTGCGGCTCTTCCTTCTTGTGTTCTTGTTTACCTTGCCTAATTAGAGGCTTTATGATCCAGGCAGAATGTGGTGGCACACGCGTATAGTCCCACCTATGTGACAGGCTGAGATGTTTGAGTTCAGGAATTAGAGGTCAGATTAGGCAACACAGTGAGAACCCTGTCTCAAAATAGAAATAAAAAGCAAAACCCTGACTGATCGCCCTAGCTTCTCAGACTCTGCGTGCAAGTCCCTCTCACCCTGTCCTAGGCCTCGCATCTAGTGACGAAGTCTGGTGTAGGCTCTCGCTCTGTGCACGCATGCCTGTGCTCCACGCAGCCACACTTATCCATGTCACTGCAGCGGCTTTCAAGCAGCCATCATCCTTCCTCACTGTACTTCTTCCAATTCATTCCACTACTTTTAATTTTTTCCTTACTTTTTGAGACAGGGTCTTCCTCTGCAGTTCTCTGTAATTCAGGCTGGTCTTAAACTTGCTATGCAGCCCAGGCTAGACTCAAACTCGCATTGGTCCTCCTGCCTCAGCCTCCTGAGTGCTGGGATCATGAGCAAGCACCACCATACCCAGCCTGTTCCAGTTATCTTTCTAAAGGCCCATCTGTCTATATCCCTTTTCTTTTCAAAATCTATTTCCCACACTCCCTTAAGTGCTGCAGGGTCCAGAACACAAGCCTTTCAACTTGCACATGCTCGGTGGACACCAAAGAAAGAACTTCAAACAGATTTCACAAGGAAAAGGAATGTCTCATTAAGAGAGCTGTCTATGAGTCCGAGCTGCCTAGTGAGACTCTATACAAAAAAATAAATAAAAACATAAAAAATAAAAGTGAGCTGTAATACGTAAATTCAGCAATACAACCAACGATGCTGGGCATTTCCCAGACCCTGGACAAGTGGCACAGAAAGAACACAGTCTGGCAGGTCTAGATCCAAGGAGACCCTTCTTGAGCAGCACATCTTCCCTGTCTGTTCCCTTCCAGACACAGTAAGTCCCTGCCGTGGTATTTAGGTGCCAACAGCAGAGAGTGGTTTGAATTGGGGACCAAGGAATTCCACTTGCCTGCATTTGTGGGGCCTCAATGTGGTGGCTTTGGGTTATGGCACAACACTATGTTTATCTTTCGAGTTCATTTACTTTTCTGAAAAGGAGAACTCATAAGAGTTTAAGTAACAGGCTGAAGAAGCAATTCCATGGAGACCCATGTCAGACATAAGCTGACAAAACTCATACTCTAGCCAGTCACCTAAATGAACAACATGCCCACCACTCCTCACCCCACTACTTCTACGTGCACTGCAGAAGGTCAGCCAGGGAGGAGAAAGAGAAAGGGGGCTTCCAACTGAGATCCCTTCAGACTGTCACAGAATCAAAACAAAAAAACAAGATAGCAGACTGTCACTGAACATCATTCTGGACATTAATTTCTCCTTAGGGATTCAACAACAGGAGTTCCTATCTGGACCTATCTTATGCTGCTGAAATGGGAGCTGCAGCGTTTGTATCCTCTCCTGTTCATTTATTTCACCATGTTTTGCTTTTTACTTGTATTATACAACAATACAGTTAAACACCACTTGAAATAGGAAATAATATTAAGTAATTATTAAGTACCTGTTTATAGTACATAATGATTATGTTCCTTGGGGGGTTGGTACATGGACAGAACACACCTCAATACCATTTCAAGTGCTTTCCACATACTAAAATACACATTCTAACAACACTGTAAGATAAGGATCAGTAATGGTCTCACCTTTCAGATAAGACACAGAAAGGCTTAAATAATTTGATCCAAATCACAAATGTTTTAAGTCTTTTTTTTTTTAAAAGAGATAAGGTCTTGCTATGTTGCCCAGGCTTTTTTGAATACCTGGATGTAAGTGACCTTCCTACCCCAGCCTTGTGAGTTCCCAGAGTTACAGGTGTGTACCACCATACTCAAAAAAATAACTGCTAACTACAAATTGTCAGCCTTGAGTACACTGTAGCTGAGAAGCTGAGTCATTGCTTAGTGCTCTATTACCCACTGCAGAGCCTTGTGTGGGCCAATAATAAGCTGCCAACCAATGGTCCCAGCTGGAGCCGTAGGCATAACAGTAGGAATGCTCCCAATGAGGCTGGTGTCTTCTCCCAAAGGATAAACACCCACTGGTGAGACGGTGAGCTCCACAGGGTAAAGAAACCAAAGCCAAGAAGGCTAGGGAAAACTCTCTCCCCTACTCTACATGCTGCTTCCGCTACCCACAAAACATAAATGGTCTCTCTTGGCCATCTTTAAGAAAAACTGCTTGAGAGTTCCGGTGTGTCTGTCCTGATACTCTGCTCACTGGGATGAGGAAGTGGCCAACAGGCACGCTGCGCAGAGGTGCTAGTACCAAAGCACAGCGGTGGGGAACAGGGCCTCTGAAGCCACGCTGCCGGTCTAATGCTAACTCCACCAACTCAGGCAGCAGCTTAACCAACCTTAGTCCCCTCATCTACAAGACCCTCTCAGAGTAGATTTCATGGAAGAGTGTCTAAGAGGAAGCAGACGTTCATTAAGTGTTAGCTATTATGGTTTCTATACATTCTTTTGAAAAGCTTTTTTCCTTGGCACATGTTTACAGTACATAATGATTATGTTCCTTGGGGGGGTTGATACATGGACAGAACACACCTCAGTTCTTTTCTTTATCCTCTCCTCCTTCCCACCCTCCCCATCTCTTAGTCTATTCCTTTTGGCAAAAGATCTAGCTCCCTATTTCCTATTATGTATTTTTTTATTTTGCTCTTTATTTAGGCTTTGGGTTTCTCACATAAGAGAAGCTGTGGAACATTCAAGCATCTGTCTGATTTATCTCCTGTAACATTACTGTCTCCAGGTCCATGCATTTTTCTACAAATGACCCAAGTTTATCCATCTTTATGGCAAAGTAGTACACCATTGCGTATATATATGCAATATTTTATCTCTTCATTTTTTGATGGGCATAATTCTGCTTCTAAGATTTAGCTACTAAGAGCTGTTGGGCCAATGAGATAGCTTAGCGGACTAAGTGCCTGCTTAGGCAAGCACAAGGACTGGGGTCAATCCCCAGCACATGCCCCACCAGACCCAAACCCAGGCACACTGAGCTGGCCACTGAGTCTAGGCATGGTGGCATACACCTGTAATCCCAGCAATGGGAAGGCTGAAAACAGGAGGATCACTACGAGTCTGAGCTGTGTGGTGAGACCCTATACCAAATACATTTTTAAAAAAAGAAAAGAAAAGAAAGAAAGAAAATAAAAAAGAAAAAGAGCTGTGATACTTTAAACATGGGTATGATGGAGACCACGATGAAGTGGCTCTGAGCAGGATTTAAAATTAACCAACTGGTTTTCCATGTTTACTTATGAGTCTGTCTAAGGCCACAGCTGAGCATGTTCGGCTTCAATCTCAATTAATTAAAAGGAGACTGCAGCTGCAGGCTCCACACTCCTACAATAACTGTCAACCTAAAGATAAGGTAGTTCTGACTGACATTATTTACTACTTGGGAAAATACTTCCTGCGGTCCTGCTAATTCCTACATTTTCTTCAGTATCCCCCTCCTTTGTTTGAAACCTGAATAAATACAGGCCACCCAGAGACGTTCTTGGGCTTAGCCTGAGAATCTCAAATTCTGTTAGAGGGTTTTGAAATTTCTGGAGCACTAAAATCATACCAGTTGTCTCATTTATTTAGACTTTGCCGTCCACTTGTTTGGGAGATTGCAGGCCTGATCGGTCCACAATAATAAGGGATATAACTAACCTGTTATGGGTATATACGTGTCACTATCATAGAATGCCTATAACTCTTTTAGGAAGATACTTAGAAAGTTGGGGCAAATGGAATTTCTAGTTTTATCATTTATTTGAGAAACTGCCATGCTGATTTCCACAGTGGTTGCACTAGTCCACATTCCCACTAGCAATGCTGAGAGGGTTCCTTTTCCCTTGCAGCTTTCATAGCCTTTGTTATTATTTGATTTCTTGACAATAAGCCATTCTTTCTGAAGGTAGAATCCCAGTGTTGTTTTAATTTGTATTTCTCTAATGGTCAGAGATGATGGACATTTTTTCATGTATTTAGTGGCCAATCTGAGAAGTGTCTGTTCCTTTCAGCTGCCCATTTTTCTTCTTATTCTTGGAGAGACGTAATTTTTAATTTTTTTGAGTTCTTTATCTTCTCCAGATACTAGCCCTCTATCCAAGGAATAGCCAGCTAAAAATTTTTCCCAGTCTGCAGGTCGTCTCTTCACTGTTGGCTGTTTTTCTTTTCTGTGCAGAAATTTTTCAATCTGATGTAATGCCACTTGTCGATTCTTGGTATTATTTCTTATACTATTGGGTTCTATTCAGAAAGTCCTTGTTTATGTCTACATCTTCAAGAGCTCTACCTATTTTACCTTTCAACAGATAGTTTTAACATTTAGATCTTTAATGTATTTTGACTTTAGTTACTATATGATGCAAGATATGGCCCTACATTCAATCTTCTCAATGTGGACAGCCAGTTTTCCCAGCACCATCTAATAAAGATGCTACCTTTCCTCTAGTATACAGTTTTGGCCCCTTTATCAAACATCAGATAGCTAATGTGCTGGAATTGTTTCTGTATTCTCTATTCTATTCCACTGACTCACATGCCAATATCATGCTTTAAAAAAAAAAAAAATCACTGCAGCTTTGTGGTATTTTGATGTCTAGGTTTGTGGTACTTTGTCTTTTGCTGTTGTTTCCCAGGATTGCTTTTACTATTCTTGGTCTCTTCTGATTCCATGTGAATTTTAGAACTGTTTCCTCCAGTTCTGTGCGGAATGCTATTGGTATTTTGATTAGGTATTGCATTAAATCTGTGCATCCATTTTGGAAGCATCTTAATTATTGTTCTCATTGCTGAGACAAAATACCTGACACCCAAAGTTCAAGGAGGAAAGGTCTATTTCAGATTGTGGCTCATGGAGGTTGTAGTCCTTAGTTAGCTGTCTCCAATGTAGGATGGCATGGCAGAGGGGCATCACAGAGGAGAAACAGTCTTGGCAAAGCAGGCAGGAAGGGCAGTGGAGCAATAGAGACCCCACCTTTTTCTTTTATCCCATCTAGGCGGCAGGCCTTTGGGGCGGTGCCCCCTCAACCAGGCTGGGCCTCCCCACAGGCAGTATGGGCCTTTTGTCTTCAGTAAACCCATTCAGTCACATGCAGAGCTATTTTAATTCCAATCAGTGGACTAATTTAGAACCACACACCTTTAATCCCAGGACCACACACCTAGATCCAGCCAGCAGGAAAAGCCCTGCTCATGAGTGCATGAGGCTTTAGTGGTACTTCTAGCTATAAGTCCTAACAGGAAGTACAGATTTTGGCAATACTGGTTCTTTCTATCCAAGATCAGGTCATGTCTTTCCATTTTCTGATGTCTTTTGATCTTTTTCGGAGTTACTTAATTTTCATTGTAGTGGTCTTTTACTTCCTTGGTTAATTCCTAAGTATTTCATTTTTCTAGATTCTAGTTTAAATGGTATTATTTTTGTAATTTTTTTCTCAATGAGCATGTTCCTGGTGGATGGGAATGCTATTGATTTCTGTACATTTACCTTGTATCCTGCTATGCTAGTGCCTTTGGTGATCTAGGAGTCTTCAGCGGAATGCTTTGATCTTCCATGTAAAGGGTCAGATCATCTATGAATAATGACAACTGATTTCTCCCTTTCCTATAGACACTCCTTTTCTGGCTCCTGCTCTGGCTCACGTTTTGAGCATGTGTACCTGCCCTGCACTTGAGCCTCTCTGGCCCCCAAGCCTAGAGTCAGCTGTGCCACCACGGAGGAGGTGCCATACACTCTGGCTCCTCAAGCAGGGCCAGGGCAGGTAAGTTCATGATGAGGCAGAAGAGGTAAGAGGCCCATTGTATTTACTGGAAAAAAAAAATTGGTACTGGGAATGGAACTCAGGATCTTGCACTTGCCAGGCAGGTGGTGTGCTGCTGAGCTATAGATGATCAGCCCATGAGGCCCAATTTAGATTTGAATCCAGGTCACACTTTCCTACATCGCTTTATCAGCAATACAGCTGACATTTAGGTCCCTCTTCAACTCCCATATGTATTTTTTTATTGGTCTGGATTCAAAGGAGAGAAGTTGTCTCTGGCTGGTGCCTCCAAATCCTAACATCAAAGACTTAAAGAAATACTTTTACCCCAAAGAATCATGCAAGTCCAGATATCTTAAAGCAGGGTCTACAGGGACTCATTATGTAGGTCAGACTCCTAGTGATTCTCCTGTTTTCAGCCTACCAAGTGCTGGGATTACAGGTGTGCGCCATCTCGCCCAGTCTCTGTCACTGTCTCATTGCACTCCAGGGGCAGGGGCAGGGCTGGCACAGCACACCAGGGACAGAACCCTGGCTGCCATGCTCTGCCTAAGCTGACGAGGACTGTTTCTTAAATTATAACAGAGGGCCAGCCAGATAGCTCAGCGGATTAAAGCACCTGCTTAGGCAGACGAAGGGGTCAGAGGTTCGATACTTGGCCTGCCCTGCTAGCTCCACCCCCACGGCACACTGAGACAGCGATTGAGACTGTGCATGATGGCACATGCCTGTAATCCCAGCACTTGGGAGGCTGAAAACAGGAGAATCACTACGAGTCTGATCTACATAGTGAGTCCCTGTAGACCCTGTCCTAAATACAGAAAACAAACAAGCAAACAAACAAAAACAACAACAAAAAACCGACAAGTGGAAAAGAAATAATGGGACAGGAGGCATATGTAGCTCACATGCAGAGGGTGTAATGTCCTTATATAGGCATTGACTCTTACTGATGAAGAGACAGCTATGCACAATACACAGGACAGGGCTCACCTGCACGACACTGATGCATGACACTGATGGTACTGTCGTCTTACTAAGAATGAATATACAGGTGTACAATCAGAGTTCTGGCTCTATATCTGTATTACTAAGAACCACACTTTCTTGAAGACTTGAAAGGCCTGAAATGGCTGCTAAGGCGCAGCAGCCTGGCAATGACTCTGCTCAGTCAGTGGGCGCCAGCTCAGGTGCTGGGGGCAGGCACCCTCCACCAAGCACTTACTACAGAATTCTGCATACTCAGCTGGCAGGAGGAAGGTCTGAGGGAGGATGTGAAAAGCCTTGAATCCATGTGTATGCTGCATTCGAATGATGTTTTTGTATAGCCGGTCCTTCCGGGTTAGTTCGTAAGATCTAAAAACCAAAAAAATTAATTGATTTCAGCAAACTCTAACTCAGGTTTTCCTGAGAAGCTCATAGCTCACTGTTCTGGAGCACATACTAACATACTGTACGCACTGTATGTCCCAAATCTGTCCTCGCATTAACACAAAAGCTACTAATCATCAGGTCAAAGTTTTTGGCCTATTTACTCAGGCCTGGTGGCACACATCTGTGATCACTGAGTTCAAGGGCAGCCTGGACTGCATAGTGAGTTTGTCACATTTGTTTGTTTGTTTGTTTTATTTTGAGATAGGATCTCACTGTATAGTATAGGATAGCCTAGAAGTCACGGTGTAGTCCTGGCCTCAACTCACAGTGATCCTCTTGTCTCAGCCTCCAGAGTACTGGGATTGCAGGCTTGCACCACACCATGCCCGGTTGCACAGTGAGTTTAAGGTTGGCCAGAACTATATAGGGAGACCACGCTGCAAACAACAACAACAACAACAACATAAAAACAAGATATAAATACAAGGAAATTTCCCCTTTTGGTATACAATCTGAGTTAGGAAAAGCACATACAATTAGATACTAACCACTACAATCAACATGTACAAATAGTTCTGATACCCCCACAAGTGCCTCAGTCTCTTTGTATTTAACCCATACAATCACTGCTCCACCCCAGGAAAAATATTCATCTCTTTTTAGTCCTTATCCTTTTTACTTTTCCAGAAAGTTAAAAAAAAAACAAACCCCATTTGGCATTTATGTTTGTTTTCTGGGTTTATTTTTCTTGTTGTAGTTTTAAGTACTAGAGACTGAAGCTAGGGTCTTCACAATGAGATCCACCTTCTTCACCCTCTTTTATTTCTGAGACAGGATCCTCATAAATAAGACAGGCTTATTTCACTGAGCACAACACACGCGAGATTTATTCTTATTGCATGTATCATTATTCTGCCCTTTTTGTGGCCAATAATAACCCTTGGCGTTGATGTGCCACAGTTTGTTTTTACAATCTACATTTCCATTTTTTTTTTAAATGGGAATCTTTCTTTAAATTAATTTTTTGATACCAAGAATTGAACTCAGGGCCTCCAGCTTGCCAGGTAGGCCCCTGGCAAGTAGCTTGCCAGGCAGCTTGCCACTGAACTACATCCCTCACAGTTCATTTATCTCATCAGCTGAAGGATATATGTATTACCTCCAGTTTGGACAGATTATGGATTAAGTTGTACAAACATTCATATACAGGTTTTCGACATAAATTTTTTTGCACCCTCATATCCTCTTCTGTTATAACTCTATTATAATGCTGACAACAGTTTTATGTGAACATTTTTTATTTTTCGAGGAGTGACTGCTAGGCTATTTATTAAGTTATATTATTTATCTACTGCTACATAATAAATAACACTGAGCTGGGAAGTTCTATCTTAGAGTCTGTCCTGAGATTCCAGTCAAAAAGGCTCACCTGAAGGGCTGGCTGACAGGCCTCCCTGAGAGCCCTTCCACAGGCAAGAGTATTCAGGACTTAAAAGCCAGCTGCTGAGGATCTCCCTCCCCCCATCTCCCTCAGATCCTCTCCTCATTCATTAAGGTCTGCCCCCTCCTTGCTTTTTTTCTTTTACTTCTGTCTCTCTACTGTCCAGGAAAAACCTAACACTTTTGGGGCAGTGTTTTGTTTATTTATTTTTTTGGCAGAACCAGGGATTGAACTCCAGGCCCTTGCACTTGCCAGGCAAGTGCTTATTCTACTGAGCCATCTTCCTCGTCCTGGGGCCATGTTTTAGGTTGTGTGAGCTCCCATAACAAAACCTACAGACCAAGCACTTTCCAGGCTGGGAAGAGCTGGATCTAGACTTGGGCAGGCTCTGTCCTGGTTCATAGGTGGCAGCCATCCTTCCCTATGTCCTTGCTCAGCCACAGAAGGTACAAGAAGTCTTTCTGGGATATCTACAGGCATCAGATTAATAAAATCCCTTAGTTACTGCAGACTGATCAGGCCCGCAAGCTCCTAAATAAGTGGATGGTGAAGCCTTAAATGAATGAGACAAATGGTATTGTTGCAGGCAGCTAAATTAGATGGAAATGTAGGCAGTCAGATAGGGCTAGGCCCTCAAGAAGACAATAAGATAAGGTGACTTTGCAACTTGGAAAGTGACCAGACAGTCCTGCTGTGGGCCACACCTCAAGACAAAAGAATAAACAAATAAATGCAGTCACATACTTCCCTAGGAATGGGCATCAGGGACTGATACTCTAAATAGGGCTCAATCACCTTGAAGGAGCCAGAAAGTTACTAAGGCCACCTCCAACAGGAAGAGCCCCTGGTCGGTATTCCTGCCCCACTTGGCTTGGCTTCCCCATTTGGTCCTGGATTTAACCAATTTTACCTGAGCAATTGCGCTTCTAGTAGTCTTATTAGTTGACCATAGTTTTGTCACACCTCATGTGGGAGTTCCCTTGTTTTTCACCTTAGACCCGCCTCACCACATGGTTTCCTCTATAAAAATCCCTAGAAAAGGCAGGTTCCTGGGCAAGCCATTCAAGTCCCCCTTCTGTCCCCTGGACAGAAGCTTTCTTTCCCCCAATAAATATATTCTGCTCTTAAACTCCATTTGTTCCTAAAATTCATTCTTCAGTTTAAGAGAACAGACTCACTCCAGGTATCTTTCAGGTTGGGAGTTTCACTCCCCTATATCATTATGATTTTAGGGCTCCAGGAGGATTCTAGCCCTCTAATATTTTCTGGGGTTTAGAACAAAGAATTTCTCTGTGTGGCCTGTATTTATTAGCTTTTCAAACAAAGGGGAGGGGGATACTGAGAACTGAGGTAAATGCTGGAATCTGGGCAGGACTTGGGAGTCCCCTTAAGGGCTTCTCCAAGTAATCCAGATGTTAATTTAGGAGAACTATGCTATCTCCAGGGAGGCCTTCACTGCAGAAGTCTGCAGCTCTAGTCTCCTTTCAGTTAATTGGGGTCGGAGCCTAAGGTCCTCAGCTCTGGCCTCATCTTGTCCTTTGAGGCATCTCAACTTCACAGGCCAATGCAGGCCTCAGTGGGGACCAGGGACTCACTCAGAGGTGCACTTACTGAGACTGCTGCCCATTGCCCATCTCTAGACAAGGGCTTAAGCCTTGGGGAAACTCACTCGTGAACATAAAAAGCCACTTGGTTTATACTGAATCCTGCTCAGAGCAGCTTCTTAGTGGTCTCCATCACACAGGAATCTGATCTTATTCATGTGAGCTTTGCATTATACCATAATCAACTCTGAAATCCCTTACTCTCCAGCACTATCACTCTAAGGGCTAGAATTTCAAAATATTAGGATTTTTGGTGAGACAGAATTATAATTTTTATTAATACATGTTTGTGGTACATAATTACATGCATTTGGACAACTGGTGCATCTGCATATCACATGTTAGTAAGTTTTGCCCACACTTCCTCCTCCATCTCCTTCCCCAGATGCCTTTCCAGTCTCCACCGAGTTTCTGTTTCCTATCATTTATCTTGCTTTTTAAATTATTTACATTTTGGGTCTCTCATAGTAGAGAAACCACGCAGTATTTAAGCTCCTGTGTCTGACTTGACTTAGTATTATGGCCTCAATAGCCATTCTTTTCCTATAAATGTTTCAAATTTATCTTTTTTACAGCTGAGTGGCATTCCACAGTGTTCACAAGCTACCTATTCTTTACCCATTCGTCTGCTAGTGGGCATAAAGGCCACCTCTATAATTTAGCTAGTGTGAGTTGAGCTACTGTACGCACGCATGGATGTTCATTATCATCTCAATACAACAACTTAACACTTTCAGGAAGATGCCCAGGCAGGGGCAGAATGATTCAGTCCATGGTAGAGAGCAAAGAGAAAAAAATGTCTTAATCAAGCTGGAACTTTAAACTTTTCAATGTGAATGTTGTCATAAATATTTAAAATTTTAAATACGGCTTATATTTTGACAGCTAGAGTGTCAGGGTTTACTGAGACACAGTTTATGAATAATATGTGTACCATCATCAATTCCAACTAGAGTTTGGCAACTTGGGTTTTTAATTTTACTAGAACATTATTTTCTACCAAAAACTTGTATCATATTGTTGTAAGCAGCTAAATTAGATAGAAATATTATAGGCAGTGAGACAGAGCTAGGCCTTCAGGGAAACAGCATGGAAGACAAGGTACCTTGCCCCTGTGAGAGATGCATGCTCAAAGATCGAACAAACACTTACCTCCCCTAAAGATAAGCCTCCAGGATTGCTCATCGTCTTGAGGAAGCCAGGAAGAGTCACTAATCCTAATGCTATCGGCTGGCTACTGGATAAACTCCTGTCCTATATTCACGCCTGCTTGCTACCTTACATGCTTCTCCATCCGGTTCTGGATTTAATCAATCTTACCTGGGCAATGGTGCTTGGAATCTCATTTTGTCCCACCTCCTGCCCCCTCCCCCTAGTGAGTTCCTATGTTTTGCACCTTTGACCTGCCTTACTGCATCATTTTATTCTAGAAAAGTCCCTGGAGGAGTTTCCTGGGGAAGAGAGTTTCCCTGCTCAGACCCCCTTCTGTCCCTCTCAGACAGAAGCTTTCTTTTCCCCAATAAATACTCTGCTCTTAATTTGTGCCTAAAATTCGTTCTTCGGATTTATAGAACAGCAACTCCAGGTACCTTTCAGGTTGGGAGATTCATTTCCCCTATATCAAGTATTAGTATGAATATAAGTAACTTCTTCAAAACTTTTTATCCAAATTTAAGACATTTATAATGATATTCAATGTTTTATCATGATAGTGTTGCAGGCAGCCGAGTTAGATAGAAATATTATAGGCAGTCAGACAGGGCCAGGCCCTC
>NDGM011042581.1:0-14382 GCA_002564305.1 Octomys mimax | reverse complement strand
CCGCCCCCTGGTGGGCTGAGCTGGACACACACACACACACACACACACACACGTAAATAAAAATAAAAAAAAAGATGAGAAGCAAATCTGAATGCCGTGACCCCAGATCTTGTTTACTGGGACAATGTCTAGTCTTAGTACTTTGTTTTCGTAGAGCACTCTAATACCCTTACCCATTTCTGATTTTTTCCCCCCAGTTCCGATTGCTGAGCAATAAGAACTAGTTTTATTTTATTTTTAATTATTTTAATACTATATTACCACAGCAAGATGAAGTGATCTTGCATAACTCACAGACCCAGAAAAGAATATATTTCAAAATATTCGGCCCTAAATCCCACAACTACAATTAGTATTTGTTAGTATCTTTACAACTACAATTAATAGCTTCTATTATACAGAGAAACACAAAAATGCAGAAGTGCTCTGAATTCTTTCTTGAGCCACTTTCCAAAGAATATTGGTATTATGTGACACTATTCATTAAGAACTTGCATATACACATGATGTTCTTTTTTTTTTTTTGTTTTTACAAATGTTTAATACCTAGAACTTGACTATGACTGATCTGCTACTGGATTATAACACAAAAAGGTTAAGACATATGTAACGGAAAGAATATTTTTAAATCTCTAAAACTAGAATTTATTAATCACATTCTTCATTTCTGTTCTAAAATTGAACATTTAAAGGTACCTAGTATGGTCAAAATGAATTGTCAATTTAAACTAATTCTCTAATAACTGGAAAACTGGACAAAATGTAAAAGACCCTTGTTGAAAGCACTAGAGAAGTACGGATGCAGTGAAATTTAGGGGGCCAAGGTGTGGGAAAGGGTAGAAACCAAAGAGCCAACATTTGCCAGTCTGAGAAGAGGCAACTGACAAGCTAGAAAATAAGAGATTCCATGTAATTTTCTGGGCTAGAAGGATTAAAGGAGTTCAAGGCACATTTAAGGAAGCGTTCCAGAAACAAAGATGAACTGGAAAGTGATGAGTTCCAAAGTCCCAAAGTCTCAAACAGTTTCTGAATCTCTTCACTGTACTGGAATGAAGCTTGAGCCTGCTGGTGACCCTATCCAGAAGAATGCGTAAATCCTTACAGAAAGAAGAGAAATGCATATAAACTTTAACATAATTTTATAATTATTTCTAAAAAAATAAGACTAAGTAACTCAAGCCAATAGAAATAACTGGCAATAAGACCCATAACCAAGCAGGCTAATGTGGTCTGTACACATAAGCACAGCCTGCTTCTACTAATGTGACATCTTCCCTCTGCTTCTCCAACTAAAACTTTAGGATTGTCTTGTCTTAGTCTAGTGCTATAGTAACACAAAGAGTAGGTATCAAAGGGAATAGTGGCAAATAGGCACTGCACCTATCAATATATATATTTTTTGTAGTAGCGGGGACTGAACTCAAGACCTTGCACATGCCAGTCAGGCACTTATGCCACTGAGCTGTCTCTGTAGCCCTGAACCTATCACTATTAATCAATCATTCTGAATTACCTCTTCTGTGTGTTGGCTGTAATTCACTTAAATCTACCCATTAGGCTTCTGTGTGAAGCATTAGCAGTTGCCAGCCTTTGTTTGCAATGAAACACCTGGAAAAGGTTGAACCCTCGCTCTCCAGAAGCCAAGTCTCATCTAGGTGAAGTCATGGCTTGCTCTGTAGGCTCTGCTCAGTTCCTCTGGTTCTATCTATAGCTCCGATGTGAGGGTATTTTTGACTCTCTTGGTCCATGAGACACATACTAATACATAGATGAACGAGGACAACATTCATTCAAGAAAAGCTATAGGTTTGTACAATGACATGCCATAAAATTATTATTCCACCAGTTTGTGGTATTAGTTTTGTCTACCAATAATACAAATAAGTCAAAATTTTCTGTTTTTGTAAACAGAACTTGCCCAAGTGTTTCCATTCAAGATTGGTAGCACAGTGATAAAATGACACATACTTTTTAATGCCTGAACTCAACCATATAAAAATTTAGGAAAAAAGGTAAGCACTGCTTAGAAGAAACAAACAGTATGAAACCAAGCAGTGGTAATATATTTTTTGCAACTGGTAAGCTATCTTAATTTTCTAAATTAAATATAATTCTAACAGCAAAATAAAACTGGAATTTCATTTAAAATATAACTTACTGGTTTGAAGTAGAAAGCAATAAACCTATTTTATCATTGTACCAAGGCTAAAAATTTAAGAATCTAATCCAGTTTTGTAATTTTTCTAATATGAAAAGGAAAATAAAGGACTGTTTTTTTTTTTTTTTAAAGATTTACTTATTTGTTACAGGGTCTCAGACTCAGTGCTCTTCCTGTCTTAAGCCTCTCCAGTACTGGGATTATAGGTGTGCACCACTGCGCCCAGTTTTAGTGGCTGGCACAGTGTAGGATCAAATCTGGGGACCCTGCACTTGCCAGGCAGGTGCTTAGACCACCAAGCTATCTCCTGGCCCCAAGAACTGTATTCTTACATCAATTTTCACACAAACCATGGGTCACATTAAGTCTGTTTTCAAAATAACCACACACTTACCCAAAACTCTGGAATAAAAAAGCTCTAAAACTGGAAACTCTTTGCAAGTTTGTAGTATGCCAATTAGACATCCAGACTTGCTCTGAACGGATACGGGGCTATACACTATTCCTATTTCTTTTACTTGGTACATAGACTTACGTAATTTCTGCAGAAGTAGTAGTGTTTTTAGTTTGGTATACTGTCTCACAGGCTGCTAGAACAGTTTAATAAAGAGTATATGCCTTTATAAATTCCCTCAACATTTCTAACTTTAGAATATAATTGGATCTAGGAGTAGCAGATAAACTGAACTTGCACTACTTTTAGAAAATCTACGTGCTCACAAACTTACCAAATTCTCCTCTTTCCAGTGTTATGATTTCAGGATCATCATCATAAATACCTAATTTAAAAAGTATATCAAATAATTAAAATTCCATACAATGACCTACCACATAAAAAGATCATTCTCTCTTAAAAAAAATCATAATAATTCTTAAACCTAAATAATATGCAACAAACTGAGAGAAAAATCAACAGGAAGTAATATTTTTGGTCATACTCGTTTTTGGTGTTTTTTTTGAGTCAGGGTCTTGCTATATAGTTCAGGCTAGCTTGGAACTCACTATGTAGCCCAGGCTGGCCTTGAACTCATGGCAATCCTCCTGTCCCAGCCTCCTGGGTGCTGGAGTTACAACAGGCATGCACCACCATGTCCTGCAATAAAAAAAGGAGAGTGTCTCATGAATTTGTGTGCCTTCCCTGTGCCTCTGTACCTCTGCACGGTTCCAATTTTAGTGAATGTGCCGCCAAAGTGAGCATAGTGATACACTTAGTGATCTAAAGACACTGATTTCCTGAAGTGGCCTGCTATCGGTAAGTTAGCAGGTGGGTGAGCTCCTAGTACTCATGTAGTTTTATCTCCACAAAAGCTTTCAATATTAAACTTATTTAAAAGTAATTATAGACTTACCAGAAGTTGTAAAAATAGCACAGACTCTTGTGAACCTTTACCCAGTGTTCCCTAGTAGTAAATAACATGTTAGCTGTTTATAATACCAATAAATGAAATGTAGCACTTGGGAGGCTGAAAACAGGAGGAGCACTGTGAATTTACATAGTGAGACCCTACAGACCCTTTACTAAATACATAATAAAAATGAGTAAATGGAATGTGTACATTGTTTGAACACTTTATGTAGTAATGAGAAATTGTGATTTTAATTAACTTCAATTATAGTAATTAAAATTCATAATTGCTACTAATTATCTACCTCTGTTGTAAGTTTTTTGGCAGTTAAAAACATTTTAAAATGATACATTATTATTAAAACCATGTAACCTGGAAATAATCCACTGGATGCAGACCAGGGGTCAGAACACTTTTTCTGTAGAAGCCATTAGTATTTTGGCCTTTGTGGAATGTGTGGTTTTTGTCATAAATACTCCACACTCAGCGTAAGAAGCCACAGATGAGCACAACTGTATTCTTATAAATACAAAACTCTCTCTAGAAAGAACTGTGAAATATTTTACTTGGGCTAGTAGAAAGGGCTTCTTAGCCTGCATGTGAGGCCAGTGACTACGGGAAATGCTGGCTACCTGAACATGCCCTGCCTTGCTAATTCCATTTACTTTGGCTGTCCAGTGGCTCCTTTATGTGTCCTCTCCCTCCCTCCTGCCTCACTACTTCTTACTCCTGTCAGCCAGGAGGTGGACAGCGTTGCCAATGAAGCAGCCACCATTTAATTTCGAGTTTAGCTTTGCTGGGAAGTCCAAAGTTGACGTTTGAAAGGCTTCAGTATTTAGCTTTCTGCTATGCAAGCGTATATATTTTTATTAAGTAGCAATGCTTATTTTAAAAATGTTAAAATTTTAACCAATTTTCATTCATTTCTATACAGTAAATCTCTGTATACCAACTGATTTCCCTTTGAATTCCATTCCCATGACAAATTAACAGGAGCTAATCAAGGTTACACATTAACTTTTCTTTTACTCAGATGAAAAACTTCACAAGCAATAAGGCTCCTTACCAAAATCATAGCGATAATAGTTCCAGCTCTCATACTGGCCTCCTTGGTTATCTTCAAGCCCTTTCTCTCCATATTTATCGTACTTTTTGCGTAGATCTTCATCTTTGAGTACCTCATATGCTCTATTTATTTTTAGGAAATCACCATGCGCATTTGGGTTGTTCTGTGAAAACACATTAGGTATAACACATTTCATATACACAATCCAAATCTCTATACAACCTTTACACGGTCCATAGATAATTTCAGATATGCTGGACACTACAGACACCAAGTGATATGAATTATCTTGGAATGAAATATTTTTAAGGAATTATTAAAAAAAGTAATAAAAATTCACAATCTCCTCTTCAAAGGTTGATGAACATGCTCCTATGACTTAAATCACTCCTTAAAAAAATGCAGCTCAGACACTGAAACTCTCGATCTTAAAAATGTTTGTCACTTCTGAAATGGTCAGAATTGTAAACTATTTTTAAGCAAATTTACTAAAAAAAGGTATGCTTCTCTGCATTAGATAATTAAATGTTAGGGTAATAATTCAAAACTGGTTTAGAAATGTTCCCTTATTGTTTTATAGATTGCTTTTCCAAGGATGCTTTCATTTAAACAATTCTTAAGATATAGGCCTACCATTTCCTTACATGGGAACTGAAATTTTAAAATAAAAAACAAAAAATTTTAAATAGAATACAGATCTGAGGGAAAGATAACCAAATGAAGAGTTGCGCCACTGGGCTCCAACTTGTGATCCTCCTGCCTCAGCCTCCAAAGTGCTGGGATTACAGGTGTGTGCCACCACACTCAGCTATAACTGAGTTTTTAAGGAAATACTATCTTAATTGCTCAGTTTTATATAACTGAAATAAAATAATTCCACTTAAAAAATTCTTCTTAGAAAAAACTGTAATTTAACCAGGTCTTTTTTAATATTAGAGTAAAATCTCCTTAAGAGGTTTTTTCCCACCTTGTAGTCAATTTACTGAAATTCAAAGATAAGAAGGAACTGTAGAAAGAGAAAGGAATAAAGACATATCACACACTAGAAAGTGATTATCTGACCAGCGCTGACTTCTCATGAGAAACCATGCAAGGCAAAGGAAAGCGGCATAATGCTTTCACCATACTTTTAAATATACCATCAGACAGAATTTCATATCCAGTGAAAATATCCTACAAGACTGAGCACAAATAAAGGTATTTCCAGATCAAAGAAAACTGAATTTTCATCTGTTGCTGCCAAACCTGCACTACAAAAAATTCTGTAGCAATTCTTCCCAAAAAAATTGTATTAAATGGAAACCTTGACCCTCTTACAATTCTAAGGGGAAGACCAAAAATGCTGCAAAAGACAAACATGTCAAAAAATATTTAACAAAAGAAGATACAGAAAGATGCTCAACATCACTAATCAACAGAGAAACATAAAACTGTAACACAGCTACCACTGAGTTTCTTGTTACCCCTCACCAGTACTTTTGCTATTTCTTTAATAAAGGGAATGTCCTCTGGACCTTCCCCAGCAACTTAATCAAGGGTTCCTCTGCTCCCATATACGTTCCCTATCCCCTTAGCTTTCTGACGCCCTCTTCAGTATTCTTCAAAGCCAGTGCTGGCATCTCCACCACCATCTCAAATCTTCATGGAAACATCTCAACATGTCAATGGGACCAATTCCAGGCATTCTTGCCAGAAGGTTAAATTCTGTGCTGTGAAACAAACACTCACACCAAAGAAAGTTTTTCACAGCTCAGAATTTAACCTGGCAAGAATGCCTAGAATTAGTACTAATACCAAAATGTATAACAGATACTGAGAAATAGGAAAAAAATTGTTCAAAAGAAAGGGGAATAGAGGGGGAAGAAAGAAAAATGAAAAAAATAATGAAAGATAAAATGGAAATAAAGCTTTGTAAGTGAGGAAAGGGAGGGGGGTTAAAGGGGAGCTTAAGAGTTAACTGGAGAGTAGAGTAAGTGCTTGTCTGGCAAGCGCAAGGTCCTGAGTTCAGTCCCTGGTACCGAAAAGAAAAGAGAAAGAAGTATATTATTGGGCTGGGGAGAGAGCTCAGTACAATAAAAACTTTCAAAAATTTAGTTTGCAATTTACCAGACACACAATTAAGTATTTTAAACTGAAAGCATATTGAGGTCCTCTCAAGTTTTTTTTTTCTTTTAAGGAACTGGGGATTGAACTCAGGCCCTTGCACTTGCAAGGCAAGCGCTTATTCTACTGAGCCATCTCCTTGGCCCTTCCTCTTAAGTTTTAATTCACAGAACTTTCTGGAGTTGGAGATACAACTCAATGACAGAGCACTTGCCCAGTAGGGGGCCCAAGTTGAAAACCTAGTACCAAAAGCAAAACCAACCCTGAGAAAACCCCTAACAAATAGTAACAACAGCAGCAACAACAAACCCAAACCAAAACCCAAAAACCTTGCTAACTCTGCTCAATGTACTGCAAGTAAAGTTGGAAAACACAGTGACGATTAAAACATGCTATTATTATCTATTGCCATTAATTTTAGAAAGATACACTCTTGCAAGTCGAAGGACATACTTCTTGCTACTATTCTACAGCACTTGATCTCAACCTACTTCATGGTTTTGGGATTAATATCATTAAAAATACCTCCGGAAAATGAGTTTACAAAGTAAGAGGCAGCTGTGCATTTGTCACTGACATTTCTCCACACTGCTACACATAGAACGCTCTGCTGCTTGTTTTTGCAATACCAGTTGAACTAAGGCTTGTATATGTGACTGCGTGTAAGCATTCTGAACCCTTATTTAAAGTACTTCAAGTATTCAATGTATTAAAATATAATAATCACAAAATTAAAGTTTTACCTACCGGGTTTTTATCAGGATGTAACTTCAATGCTAACTTCTTAAAAGCTTGTCTTATTTCTCTACTGCTTGCAGTTTTGGATACGCCAAGTAAACTGTAAAAATCCTGATCTGTGCCCACTAAAACGGCCATATACACTACCAGAAGACAGAGAGTGATCCTTCTTAGGTCTCGGACACAGTCATTTTTATTCAGCCAGCCTCCCATCCTCCTTCTTATACAGGCTCTGGTAAATGTGGACATGAGAGACACTTCAGGGTCAGGCAGAGCAGACACACAAAAAAACTCAGCAGCACCTCGGTCCACATTGATTGCAGGGTGAATCAAGCATCATATGATCATCTCCAAACATTTAACTCTGCAGAGAGGAAACCAGGGGTTAAAATATACTTCAAACTTGAAGGCACTGACATCACCACACAATACAGTCACAAGTTCCACTTCTACTCAATAGTACATCAGCGTGAATGCGCCAGGATCTACTCATTTCACTACTTCAATATTCAAACAGCCAGATTTGTGAAATTGGTCAAGATACCAGATAAGGGGGTGGGGGGAGGTGACAGCTACCTAGAACTTGAATATGTAACACAACAGGAACAATGTATACAACCAGAAGGCTCTGATTACTTAGCATCAGAACACCTGCATGGAAATAAAAACGATTTCCTTCCTCTTTCTACCTGTTTGTGTTTTCTGTTTTGTAACACTTCTTCCTTTTAAGCACCCACAAAAGCTATTTCGTTTTTTAAGTTAGATCTCACTGGCTGCATATGACCTTTGAGGGACCCAGAAAGACACAATGCACTTCCAGACGGTACATACTTCTCACCTCTTTGAAAAGTGTCAATTACAGTTACAGCAGGTAGCTTTCCTAGAAAACAGGGCAGCCTTCCCTGTCTTTAAAGGTGCTTACACTGAATAACATCTTGCAGTTTATAATGACAAGAGTAATTTCAAAAATTAACATTAACTTTACTGCAAAATTCCTTTTTTTGGTATAAGTAAAAAAAGGAAAAGAAACTTAAAAAGAGAAAGGAATCAGTTATAGACACCTCTGGAAGGTAGAAAAAGAGCCAATCATTTTAGCACATTAAACTAGTAGTCTCTAGGATACAACTTCGAAAAATCTACCTCTCCCAGCATCCTCGGCTCCACCTTTCATTTTTATCCTACGTGTATCTTAAAAACATTTTCCCCTACCGTTGAACGCTCGCCTATTCATCTTACCAAAGCTACTTTTCTAAAGTACACTGATAAAGAACAGGAAACCGCCGGCCTGCAACCCATTAGAGGGCGCATCTCAGCCCTGGCTCGGGCTGTGGACTGGGCGAAGTGGCGGCGCGGGTGTGGGCGGGGCGGGCAGGTGGGAGCCGCGGCCAGGTGGGATCCGCGACCAGGTGAGCTGGGCGGCCAGGTGCGCGGTGGGGCCAGGTCGGAGCTGCAGCCAGGTAAGAGCTGCGGCCAGGTGCGCGGTGAGACCAGAGGAGAGCGAGGCCAGGTGGGCGCCGCGGTCACCCGCACCCGCGGGGCTCCCGGGTCTCCGCCGCTCCTCTCTACAGCGCAGGGAGGGCCGAGGACGACTGTCCCGCGCGCGTCCCGAGCCTGAGGTCGGACTAACGCAGCCAAGCGATAAACCGGGGCAGGAAGCGGCCGCTCGGGCAGGGCGGAGCGGTGCGGAGGAGGACGCGGAGGCAGGCAGACGCGACACCCCGCCAGCGGCCGTCGGGACTGCGAGGAGCGGACCCCGGCTCGGCGCCCCTCCTGTCCCCTTTTCCGGGCTGGGCAGGCCCCGCCCGGCCCGCGCCCACCTCGGGGTCGCCTCCGGCAGCTACCCGTCCACCTCGTCCGGGCGGTGGACGCCAGCCAGCAAGCTCACGCTGCGCGCGGGCGCACCCACCCTCCGGCCGGCCGCGGAGTGGAGCTCTGGCTGCGGGAGGACGCGCCGCGCCGCGCCGCCGGCCTGAAGCGCGCGCCGCCTGCGCCGGTGCCGGTTTCCACGGGAGCGGGGCGGGGCCTGCCGCGGGGCATTGTGGGAGAGGCGTGGGGGCGCGGCGGCGCGAGGCCCGCACTTGCGGACGGGCGGCGCGGGGTCAGGGTGACGTGGCCTTCGCGGGATCCGGCTCCAGGTCCGGGTCCTGCCCGGGTCTGAGGGACGCGCCCGCACGCGCAGCCCACACCCTCCTAGCCGAGGGGACTGGCGCAGGCCGCCGGCGGAGGGACGACCGCGGAGCCCGCCCCTTCCGGGGCCCGTTGCCAGGGTGACGGGCAACCGAGGGCCATTCTTCGGCGCTAGAAACCAAGACAGGATGTGTGGTTGGTGGGTGGTGCACGTCGAAAGGAGAAATTTGGCGAGAAAGGGGAGTTTATCAGCACTTACACTGATTCACCGTCAGCCTAGAGAACTGCATAGGCACTGGGATATTTTTAAGAAAAACATAAATTGCCGATTTTGCGTGCCCGTGTCAATAAACGTTTGAGCATCCTAGCGTTACTTCCTGATTTTTCGGGTCCTCTAAACTAGAAAATTGGGATATTAACCATTTATCTCCTGAATGGTACAGAATCAAAGGGCAAACTGGCTCGTGCAATGCAACAAAGTAACTACATCAAAGGCGAAAATGTGATGAAGCTGATACCTGGTTATATCAACCGTGACATGAAATAAATTGTAGCTTATAAATTACATTGGGTTATTAAATTTTATGACTATATAGAATTAACGGATATTAGGATTCCTAATATATTGTAGGGCAGACGAGGAAGTAGAATGAAAACCAAAGAAATAGTAGAAGCAAACGATATTTGTGAACAAGTCTAAACACATGTATTAAGCCTTCAAATAATCTCATAAACTGTTGGACGTTATTATACCCATTTCGCGGTTGAAAAAATTGAGATGATGTGTGTTAGAACTGAGATTCACACCTACACAACGTCCTCCGGAGATTAAGATAGTAATCATTATGCCATACTCTAAGTCAACAAAATTCTAATTAAGACGTAAGGCAGACAACTGGAGAATTAGGGGCCAGACTGCATTAATTTTTTTTATTTTAAAGAGAATAGAAAAATAATACATAGGACATTAGAAATGATACACAATTTCAAAAACAAGATAAGTATTCAACAGTGGTTGTTGCATTGCACACTCGTGTCTTCAGTGGGCTTGCTTAGATTACCAGATACAAGCATGTAAAATTGGTCAAAGTTAAAATTTTGAGCATTAACTACTACCTTAAAAAAAAAAACAAACCAATTTAGAGTGAAGTTTTTTATGCCACAGTGAAGACACAGACTATCTTTTGGGCGATGAGGAAGATTTCTAAAACAAAAGGCCCCTGAGATTGTAGAGAGGATACAGAGGGGACCCCCTTGGGAAAAGGGGAGCAGTTAGAGTATTAGAGAAGTAGAATGTGGCAGGTACTTTATCATGACTTTCCTGTTCTCTGGGAGATTCTATGTTGGTCCTGTGGTGATCTTTCAACAGAAGAAATAAGATATTAGGGAACATAGTCAGCTTTTCAAACATCTGTACTTATGCAGGGAAAATAGTGCTGTGAGGATGAATTATGTCAGATGATCAGCTGGGGTGCTGCATTTATTGAAGGTCTTACCAAAAGAAAGGTACGTGGTAGCAAGATCTATGTATTGGTGATGGTCCATATTATCAGGGTTCTCTTGCTTCTTCCCCTTCTGGGTTTTTAAAAAATTTATGTATTTGGTACAGGGTCTCACTACACAGTTTAGACTAGTAGTAATTCTCCTTCCACGCTTACTAGCGTGCACCACCACGCCCGGACTCAGTTGCAGGTTCATTGCACCCTGGAGTGGAGCTGGCATGGTATATGGGACTGGGGATCAAACTTCAGGCCCTGTGCTTGCCAAAGCAGGCACTTAGTCTGCTGAGCTATCTCACCAGTCCTTCTATTCCTTCTTGACAGACAAAAAAAAAAAAAAGGAGATGTGTATTTATATACATACAAAAATGCTTGCATTTTCATATATAAAACTATATAGGAGAAATGTAATTCCCAACCTACTAGATATCAGATGTGCTGAGTTTGTGGCTGCTAAAATTGAAGAATGAATTCTAGGCAAAGAGGGTTATTCAGGAGAATTATTACTTTCTATATAAAGCCCTCCCTATATTATCTATACCTCTCCTCATAACCTTCCCGGTATTGCCTCCTTATAATAGGCTAGGAGTAGAAAAGGCTTATTGGGAAACAGGAATGGGTCCTGAGGGATAGAAGGGGTTCTGAAAGTGGCCCATTTTTCCAAAAATGTTTTATAGGGAAAGATCTCCAGGTACAATGTGGGTCAAACTGTAATCAACCAGTAAGATCACAAGTATAGCCCCTTAGCTAATATTGATCCAGTAGGGGAGTGGAACACGTAGCAAGGGCGTACAGCTGACATCATTAACTGTAGCTTACCTGTGACTTCTGAAATAGAAACATTTTGGGGAAGAGTTGGGCCCAGGTGTTCAGGTCACCCACCTAATGGCTGATACGTAGCTAAACTTAATGGGCTGCGTGGTCCTAATTACAGTATAATCTCAAATTTCCATTTGTCTTTTAGGGAAGTATGAAGGTGTCATCACTGTGATTTTAACCTTGCAGCCTTGCCTTCTTCAGCCACATGCTGATGTTTCCACCTTCACGACTTCCTTGTGAGCCCAGCCCCTTTCTGACTATATTAATTTTGATCTAACTTAACCTATAACACCATGAGTTTATACCTGTACTTCCAACTGCAATATAATGCTACAGGAATCAAAATTTATTAATTCTACATTTCTTCCTTTCCATACATGTGGCATTTTTCTCTGCCAGTGAAACCCCAGGTTCTCATTTTTTAAGATCCACAGTTTCTAATCTCTTCTTGCCAATGCCAGTCTCTCCCTGGTGCAGCTGCCCTCCTTCTCATACTTGCTGAGATTCCACAGCTTATGCTAAACTGCTCACTTGAACAGATGCCCTGCTCACTGCTCACGGGTTCCTGCCTGTGCCAGGCTGTTCTCTCATAGTGACCTCACTCTGAGAGGGCTCCAATATGCCATGACTCTATCTTCCCCTCTTATGGGACACTCTGCTATGACTGGTCTCTAATATTGCAGCAGCTCCACATAGCAACTTGTGGTCTGAATTAAATGGGCCATGGTTATCTTAGAGCTAAAATGTGAAGACCACATCAAAGGAAACAACAGTTGATAGGAGAAAACTGGCTAGGAGACTGACCATTGATGGTACAAGGTAGGTTTAGTCAGATATTGAGAAATAAGGAGACTCAAGAAAAAAGTAGAACTCACGTTTGTTGTAGCACTATTCATAACAAAGATTGAGATCAACCTAAGTGTCCACCCGTGATGACCAGGTAAGGCAAATGTGGTATAAATGCAATGAAATATTATTCAGCCATAGAAAAGGAGGCAAATCATGCCATTTGTGATAACACAGATGAATTGAGATAAGCAAGACAACAAAAGGCAAATACTGTATGATCTTAATTATATGTGGAGCTTTACAATATTGTATAGATATAGGGTAAAAGTCAGTAGTTTCCTGGAGCTGGGACCTAAGGGATATTGGGAGATGTTGGTCAAAGGGAACAATCTTTCAGGTATAAAATGCATGTACAGTATTCTCAGGCCTCATGTTCAGCATGATGACTATAATTAATATTGTATTCTCTGCTTAAGATTTGATGAGAGCAGATTTTAATGTCCTCAGACACACTGACACATGGATGCACACGTGCATGCACACACAAAGTATATATATATATATATATGTATATATATATATATATATATATATATATACTTTTTTTTGCAGTACAACTTGGGACCTTACACTTGCCAGGCAGGTGCTTATGCCACTGAGCTATACCCCTGGCCCCTTAAATATTTTTAAATTGAAGAAAAATAGGGTTTTCTAATGAATTGATCATGTAGTCAGAGTTTACATGGGAAAATATTTCATACAGGACATATAATACTTTTGTAATATTCACCCAAGAAATCAAATGCAGAGGAGTGTGGCCACACATTAGAGAACCAAAGAATCCAGCTAAGGGCCTGGATCTTACAACAATGTACTGCAAAAGTCCAGCTGGAGGTCTAGCACCCATGACAATGTCTCGTGTAAGTCTCTACCAAGAATCTGCACTGGGAAGGCCCAAAGGTCAGTGGTGGAAGATAGAAAGTCTGTGCCAGTGGGGTGAAGGATCTGTGCTGGCTGCCTGAGGGATCTGCGCTGGAGCCAGGGAGGGACCCTCTCAGGAAGGACCAGAACTCCCTTAAAGAAAACCACAGCAACAGTGATGCCTCCTCACAACAGTGAAGACCTAAACTCCTCGTACCATGTAAACAGTGGTGTTCATATCAGGAGAGCAAGGGTGCCAAGCTTCTTCAGGAGAACCAACAGCGTGCCATCTTCCCTTAAACGTCTCCCTTTATGCTGTTGGCAACAGTGCTCAGGTGGGCCCTCCCCATCCAGCACCATGCTGACTCGGTGCAGCTGGGTTTTACAAGTAGATCATTAGTTAATCCACCACAGTGGGGAAAGAAAGATGCTTGAAGATACTTCTTTACTCCAGCTGTATCATATCTTTGGACCAAGACCTTGCCAGCCCCAGTGTAACAAATCCAAACTAGATACAACACAGTCCCATCATATATACAAGATGTAGCAAGCGAGCTATTTCATTTTTTAGTACCATCCAAAATTTTATCTTTCAAGAACCAGTACGTTTCTTCTGAAAATACTTTCCTGTGAGCCATTCAGGCATGTTTGATAAGTCAATCTTTTACTATTATTAGCACAGTATATATTAGAAATTATATTTCATTGGTTGGTTTATCAAACTGAGTACTCTGGGGTCGGGGAGGTGGCTCAGTGGAATAAGTGCTTCCCTGGCAAGTGCAAGGGCCTGAGTTGAATCCCCGGTTCCGGAAAAAA
>NDGM011042577.1:0-13959 GCA_002564305.1 Octomys mimax | reverse complement strand
AACTCTGTGAAGATGAAACACATCTCTCCTGTAGACCATTTTTCAGTGAAGTTCTCATTTCCAACTGAAAATTGATGAGTGTCATTTTCACGGTCCACGTTCCTGTTAGCATTCAGATTTTCTGAGCTCCCACCAGACTTGCCCAACAGGTCTGTTTACTGAATTTTAAGCTTTCTGTAACTGGCATAGCCAGATCTTTTCAAACTCTTCCCACAAACTAGTTCCAAAGGCATCCCAAACACATATTCACGTATACATGGGAATGGCCTCCAACTGATACTGATTTTCTGAATTAGTAAGAGTTTTGTTATTGTTGTTGTTGCAGAGACACAATCTGACACCTACAACTAGAAGGAGGAGAGATTTAGTCTGGCTCACCATTGAGGGAATTCTGCTCTTGTTTGTTTGGTTGACTCCAAGGAAGAAATGGTGTTGGCAGAGGGTGTTGGAAAGAAAAGCTGCTCATCTCGTGTAGCCTGGAAGCAGAGTGAAGTGAGAAGCAAGGGACGAGAACCTACCCTTTCATTTCAGTCTTAGTGACCCATCTCTTTGAACAGGTCCCATCTACTAAAAAAATGTTTAGATATGAGCTTATTAGTAGACTAATTCATGATCTAATTACCTTTCAAAATCCCCATCTCTGAATCCATGAAAATATTGGAGAGCATTTTAGGTGTGATCCATATTATCTTGGCTTCCATATGGTTTTACACATAGACATAAGCACAAGGTAGATACATAATAAGGAGACATTGATGAAACATGTATCCATTGGGCAACAGTCATATCAAATCATTTTAAATGACAGATACAGGTCTGATAACCAAATGGTCCATTACCTCCTAATCTCAGGAGATTACTTATCTTGTGCAGCTATTCTAGCATTCAACTAGTAGAGAAACTAATTTGCTTCATCAAGTTCCTCTCAACTCTTCTATTTTTTTTTAAATCTGATCTCTTCCCTTGCATCATCTGTTTGATGGCTTTTCACTTTCCATCTTTCCCTCAAGTGCCTTGTTCCTATTTCTGGCCCTATTTCTATTCAAAATTATCACTGCCATTAGATGTCTTTTGTGTCATTGTTTTGGAGATAGAGGTAAGCTGGATTTACAAACAAGAACCACACTTGGAGCTGCAAGTATAGGCTTTCTTATGGTCAAAATTTTGGAAGTTAATTCATTGATTTGCCTTAGGCAGCTTAAGTTTCTGTATGAAAATACCATACACTGGATAGCTTACAGATGATAGAAATGCATTTTTCAAAGTTCTAGAAACGACACAGTTTAAAATCAAATTGATAATAAAGTGAGGGCCACTTATTGCTCATAGATTATGTGTTTTCCATGTCTCTTCCTAGTGTAAAGGGTATTTAGATCCTTAGCTTCTCATTTTTAAGGACACAAGTCCCAGTTAAGAGGGTTCCAACAAGATGATACACTCACTTTCCAAAAATCTCTACCTTCTAGTATCAGCATCTTGACAATTAGAATTTTCACAGATGGATTTATGGGAGGAAGTATTTAGCTCATAGCAGGAAGCTATGGAACATGCATCTGTATCTATTTGTGTTTGTATAAAAAGCACTGAACAAATTTTACAACCCATTGTTAGAATTTTCATATAAACTAAATAAAAAATTTTCTTTAACTCTACTAATCTCTTTTCCTCCACCAAATTTGCCATTATTTCTCACAGTTGGTTTGATTATGCTTTCTGATTTGGTTACTAAATCTAAAAATATGGTAATATTCATATATATATATATTATGCAAAATATATATATATATGCTACGTTAACTTATAAAGATGTGCATGGGTGTATTTATGTCATTTATATGTGCTCTCATATATGTATGCATATATGTTTTTCTATATAGAATGAAATTCTCTTTCTTTCTCTGTCCTTCTCTCTCATTTTCTGTCTCCCACATCTTTTCATAATTTTTTTTTTATCCAATGCTTAGCCTTCAGTTTTATCAGTCACTCTTGTCCTTGGTCTTACCTCAAACTCCAGTACAACCTACCTACTGACTCAAGCCATTTTCTAGCGCTCTAACAATCTAGGAAGATAGAGCCCAAGGTGTCCACTCTGACATAATGCTGACATTTGCACGAATGGATCCTCTCATTCCTCTTCAGATTGTTATCAGTGCATACCTCTGCACTCCTCACCCTTTCTGTAATTGGCATCCACATCCACAAAACCACTTAGATTACCTGGAACTCAATCACTTTCCATGACTCCAGTGGTCTGAATCTGTGTGAATATTGATTTTTTGTTTGTTCGTGACTAGTAATAAAGAGCCACAGAACAAGCACAAGCAAGTGGAAAGAATACCTGTTGACATTCCTCCCACAGCTGAGGTACCTTGTCGTGGACAGCCAGGCCTAGGAGATTCAAATGACAGAGCCAACAGTGGCTCTTATGCCTTCAACCAGAGCTTTCCTGTGTCCACTTCCACCTTTCAAATCTATTTTCCCTTTGTTTGCTGAGTCTGACAGAAGTAGGCAGCAGCAGGGCTCAGCAGCTGCAAGCCAGCTCAGTAAATGTGACATTATTTTCTGGGGCATCTTTGCACATAGAGTTTCTCATTAAGTATAAGCATCACCCAAAAGAAGCATGTCAGATCCCCAGCCAGCCAGACCCAATTATTTGTCTTTGGTTTTTCTTTATTATTCTAATTTTTACGTTCTGTCAAAACTGTCTATGCAAAGTAGGATGTCTGGTCATTCGAAAATTTATTTCTTTGGCTAATTTTCTTTTTTTAGCCTTAGTTAATGTTCAGATCTAGGATGTCTGCAAAATCTTATGTGCTGAAGTCTTGGCCCTGTGCTGGTGGTGCTAATGAAACATGGAGACATTTAGGAGGTATAAAGAAGATATGGAAGAGGTTGGTCACTAGAGGTGTGTCTTTGAAGAGTGTATTTTGTGCCCAGACTCTTCTACTCTTTTACTAATAGTTTGCAGCAGATCGTTTTATATAAATTTCACATCTTTTCAAAGTTCCACCTATGTCACTAATACTTTCTCTGTTGCAATTGGAAAAGAAGTGTGTTTTGCCCCCACAACCTATTATGGAGGAGCCTAGTTTCTGTAGGTCTTCTTGTGTCTCTGAGAGCACCAACACCTGATAAAAGGTTGCTATGGTTGGGCTCCTGCCTTAAGCCTGGGGCTACCTGGAAGTCCTAGGCACTTCTAACCTTTTACTGTGTTGTCTCCTCAAGTAGCATCCTCATCACTCTACCCCCAAAGGGTTCCATTCTGTCCCCACCATGTCACTTGTTAGAGGACATGTTGGGTAGGAACTGATACACAGCCTGGGTGCCCCTTATCTGTTCACACAACTTCATCCTCCTGATTACATTAGCAGTGTTCCATGTTAGCTCTAGGTGATCCTACCCAGAAGTGCCTTCTAGAGTTTTTAAAAGCATTTAGGTTAAAACCTACTTTATCCTAAGAATGTTCTTTCAATCTAAGTAATGTATTAACTTCTCATTTCCTATTTTAAAGCCCATGTGCTAATATTTAGCTGTCAACATCTCCCTTTCAAAAATTGCTACTCATTTTTATCTTAGTAGTTCTTTGCCAAGAAAGAAATATCTCTCTTTGATACTTTTACCCTATCATATTTTCCAAGTTGAGTGGTTCTCATTCAGTTTTTTATCCCTGAAGTTATTATGTGGTGTTGGGTATGAGTACAACTAATTCTGCCAAATAATGAGGGTGTACATGTCAATGGTTATCTCATAAAAGACATATCAATTATGAATGCAGAGAACTTAGTCATTACTGTAGCCCTCTAAGACTATCACAACAGAAAATTATGAGAAAAGGTTTTGTGAGGGGAACCCAAGTCTGAAGTACATGAAGACTTGCCTAAGAATGTAGTTGTGGTTAGCTAGGCCTACCCTGAAGTTTTACTCTGATGTCTCAGTTTTTTCTTCAATTTTTTTCTGTTTAATCAAGAATTATTTATATGCTGAGAAATACTTCTAAATAGTTAATTATATCATTAATTATTTTATAATCTAGAAAAAATAATCAAAATACAATTAGATGCATTAGGGAAGTTCATTTCGTTGGTTTCCAGTCTGGCCCCATGTGGTACTGAAAAGGAAAAATGAAGAATGATACCTCAGAGAATAGCTCTCCAAGCATTTTACTCTTTTCTCCTCAGACATCTTCCAGTTTCCTAAATTTAAATTGAAAAAACATATAAACTAATTTAGCACTTTTTCATTAAAAACCCTCAATGACACAATTTTTTAATGTAGGTTTCTTTAGAGTATACTATTGCAAAGTCCCAAATACCTACAACATACTTGTACCTATTTCCTCTTTTTAGGAACAACTGGAACATTAAAACCTACAAGTCTTTTACACACACTGTGTTCTTTGTCAAATAACCTTGAGTAACATAAAAGCCAAGATTAGTGAAAACATTTTTAAAATCTGACTTATCAATAGATCATGATATCGTCTTTGCCTTTTAGCCTTATTTAAGGAACTAGGTTGTTGGAGCTGTAAGGTCCCGTAGAGTTCACCTAGGCTAACACTCTCATTTTCCAGATGAAGAAGCTGCACCTGGGAGAAATTAAGTGAATTACTCAAGGTCACACAGAAAGTCACTCTCTGAGTTTCACTAACATTCGTGTCTTTTGACATCAGTTCACTTTCCAATATGCCATGATGTCTCAAAATCAACAGATCACAGTATTATATTACTTACATTTAACCAATTAATTTTAACATGTATTTTAATTTCAGTTCATTTTCAAGAGTAATTGAACTAGGAAATTAGGGGAGCAGTTTCCCAAAGCCAAAGAATTCTATAAATCAACATACTCTCAAGGATGACATTCTCATCTTTTTTTGGAAAAAATACTCTTGAAAATAACTTTATAAAAATGTACAGAATTATACAAATTTCTTTTCTCTCTCTTTAACTTAATAAGAAGTAGATCTAGAGCCACAATTCTGATTGAGGGGGATGTATATGGTAGAAAGAGGGATCTCCTAGCCAGATGTATCATGTGCAGGATATCTACAGCATGGCCAGTCTTGAGACTGCTGGCTTGACAAGTGGTTATGCAGAGAAATTATTTAAAATTAATAAGAATAACAGAATATCTCAATAGATACATAATAGTATTCAGATGTTCTAGCATGCTCCCCACAGGATGGTCTTCATGGAGTTAGATTAAGAGCTAGGGAATTTTCTAGAAAACATTCCTTGCAGGAACCAAGATATCATATCACTGAGACATTCTCAGAGCCAGAGACTAAGTGGGGTTCATGGTGAGATTTGAGATGCCCAAATGCTAGCAATTTTTTGGTAGTAAAGGGGCTGTTGGTGAAGGTCCTCATTTAAGCCATGCAAATAAAGTGAACCTTGTGAGATCCTTTGGTTCCCTTATTCCAGGATGACTTCCTCTGTCTCACCTCAGCAGCCATCACCCTCAGCCCCATGCTTACCTTGGCCACTTTCATAATGTCAGCCTCCAGCTTACTCTTCTGACCATCCCCCTGGATTTCTATGGCTTTCACAAGTACTCCAAATATAATCATAATTGAAGATGATGTGATATTTTCCCTTTGTGCCTGACACTTGTTCTCCATCCTGCCCCTCCAATTCACTTTCTACCTTCTCTAGGCTAGATTCCATGTTAACTAGTATATCTTTCTTCAATAAGAGCAACACAGAGTGTTACAAATTATGTTAATTTGATACATAAGTACAAACTGAATTTCAATTAGGAAAAGAAGAAATTCTGAGATATTTTCTAAAAGAAACCTCATGGTCTATCATGAATATGAAATAAACTTCTCCCATAGTTAAAAAAATTGCTTCATGTATTTTAATTAAAAAAGCAAAATAAAAATAGTAATTACATGCTTTGAAAACAAACTTTAAAGAAATATACATTATAACAATTTTGTATTGGTCTCTTTCTATTATTTTTATATACTTATTCATAATTGTTTCCTGACTTCAGAAGCAAACACAGTTTTCACCTATGCGTTTTCATTTCCATTTTCTCCTCTCATGACCATCTGTGAGAAGAGTACTAAGATTTATCTGCATCTCCAACTTCAGCAGGATGTTTTTTATATAAAGGTATTAGATTTTATTATTAATAGTTAACATGATAAATGTTAATGCTTACTGAAAGATAGCTATGTAACCAATTTTTAACTTTAAGAAAGACAAAATAAAATTTCATTATCAAGTAAGAGAATACCAATAGTTATTACACTGTATTGTTTTCTATGAAAAGTAACAAACTTATTAAAGTAAAATCTACATACTATATAGTCTGCAAAGTTAAAATATATGGTTTAGTAAATGTTTAGCATCTTGACAGAGTTGTATAATCATGACCAAAATCAGATTTTTATCATTTTTACTATCCCCAATTGAAACAGCTGACCCCCTACCTATTATCATCTTCCACTCCCTCTCCCCAAATCTAATTATCATTGAGCTACTTTCTATATTCATAGTTTTCCTATTGTAGAAATTTATTTTTATCATTTCATTCAAAAAGACCATGTTCATAGGAACAATAGAGCATTTAAGGTATACATGTAATAAATAGAAGAAAGAAATAGAAATTATGCATATAATTATCTTCAAGGTAGTTCTTCAGTTCTCAAGACATAAACCAAAAAGATTCTTACAAAAAGAAACAACAGATAACACAAATCTCTGTTTCTAATAAACTAAGATAAACTAATATTATTAATATAATCAATTAGTTTATATATATTTTTGAAAGAATTGGATTTGTAATTTAGAGAAATATTGAAATTTTCTCTACTTATTTATCCTCTCCTCTATTTTCACTTTATTTGTGTCATATATATATATATATATATATATATATATGAGATTTACCTTTACATTCTCAAATTGCATTCACTTAATTACAAATGCCTCTATTTTATCATTTTATATGGTAGAGTAAGACTCCATTGCATATAAACACTACATTTTCTCTATCCATTATCTGTTGATGGACATCTAGGCTGCTTCCAAGTTCTAGCTATCATAAATTGGGCTGCTATAGACATGGATAGGCATGAATCCCTATAATATGATGATTTTAACTTCTTTCTGGTGCGAATGGATTTTCTATTTTTAGGTTCTTTGGGAACTTCAACACTGATTTTTATAATGATTGTGCCAGTTGACATTCCCACCAATGATGTAGTACAGTTCCCGCCCTCCTCCATTCTGCCCAGAATTTGTTCTGATTAGATTTTTCAATGTTAGCCATTCTTTCAGGGTAAGACAGGATCTCAGTGTTGCCTTAATTTGCCTTTCTCTGATAGCCAATGATGGAGATCATTTTTTAAATGCATTTATTGGTCAATTGTACTTCTTCTGAGCAGTATCTATGTATTCTGGTTGCCGGTGTTTTGATTGAAACTTTTAATTTGGGTGTCATTTTCTAGAAAGTAGTCCCCAATTTTTCTTTCCAGATATAAACTGGGTCTGGGTTTTTGGCTTCAATTAACTCCTTCATTCAAGTCAGCTGAAATAAAATTGGTGATGGTGTTGCAGAAAGAATACAATTATAGCACACTTCTTATTTCCATTATTTTCTCTCTACTATTCTTCCTTACATATGGAGTAGTAGAAAAAGTCAGAAATGCACATGGTTTTTATCCATATGGAAAGACACAATAAAGCTTTGTTCCTCTATCAAAAAGTAATCTTAGAGTTTCTATCTGGTTTCACGAGATGAGACTTGAGAAGCAGGAAGCTCTACACTTAATATTTTTGTGCTTGTAGGTATTGGATGATTCTTCATAATGAAATTTAGTTGACGTTGTTTTGTCTTAACAATAGCTCTAACTCAGATAGTTGGGTCAAACCCAAAAATTGTTCCCAGGTAGAATTATTTTTAAACAGATCCAGGCTTATGCTATAATTCACAATAATAGGGAAGCATTTAAATATGATTTCATAACATAACCTTAGTTTTCATATTAAACATGCTGCAAGTATGAAAGACAAAGGCATAAGCTGACTCAAAGTTGTAGTATTAAGGATAACTGCATCAGAAGCTCTTAACCTAAAACAGATGCTTTGACGTGAGGGATAAGGAGCATTCAGTGACGTTGAGTTGGGGAGTCCTGGGCTAGATGCCACCCACATTCATGAGTGCAGGCTCTGGTTGGAACAACTTTGTGTGTTTCTGGCCTGCTCCAGGAATGAGCCTGAATCTGGACCTCCTGCACTCTTTGTCTGAATTTTTATTCTGGTGGAAAGTAACATATTCTAATATTGCATCTGTAAGGTAGGCTTGCATGTCAGCTTTTTTGCAAGACTTTTTTTGTTCTCTATGTGAAGTGATATTACCATTTGCTTTGAAATCCCAGTTTCCACCAGAATTTGAAATGAAAAGGATATTCATAAATATTTATAGATATAAATACATATATGGAGGACTATGTGAATAATCCAGGAAGGTTAGATCAAAGTGAACAGTTTTCTCAAAAACCTAGAGAATCTGTATGGTGGATCATGAGATGAAAATTATGAGAAAGTAGGTGAAGTGAAATTCAAACTAAGTGAAACAATCCGTCTACAATCACAGAGAGAGAGAAGTACTCACAACGTGATATGTGGAGCAGGGTTCGATGAAGAGAACCCTGAGAGCAAAATGGGGTGACTGTCAAGACTTAGTCCTTTTAAAAAAGAGAGAGAAAATAAAAGAAAATGAAGACAGGAAGTTGTGGAGAAGACCTCAGTTAGTGTGCCTGATCACAGGAGATATTTACAAGCTACGCCCTCGGAATTGTAATCTTGCGCAGCGCAGCGCAGCCTCGTCTGAAAGAGCCTTCCGCAAGGGCATCAACGGAACACCACTCTGGGTAATTTTGAATGATGTTCTTCTTCTTCTTTTTTTAAAGAGTAGAACATTTATTGGAGAATACAAATGCAGAATGGGGAATAGGAATAGCTCCTGAGAGGCAGGAGGAATCCCGAATGGGCTGCCCTACCTTTATTACTGATCTTTGATCGTCCTTGATTTTAATTCCATTAACCAAGGATTATAGTTTATAAATATTTTAGTTAATCATTTTTGCCTTCAAAATTTTTGCCTCGCCATTCATTTTTTAATGTGTTATTAATTTTATATGGTAGGCACATTTGTATTGCAATTCCCTACCGTTATAAATTTATTAAACTTTGGAGGATATGTCTGTGCTTTCCTTTACTGATAATTATTTATAAAAATACATCAATTAAAGCAAAATAGTCACACAGTGAAAATTTCAAGATGCAGTCTCAGCAACAATACCACAGAGGATGCTGCTCTTCCAGATCTCACAAGATTCAGATAGGCAGCCTCTTCACACCTGTTTGGGTGAGCCCTGGCTGGTTATGGCTGCTAGTGTCCACACTGACCACATTGCTTTAGTTCCTGGATCCTTTCTAGACCACCTTATGTGAAAAAAAATTGGATTCTCATTTTTCTATCCCTTCCCCTAGTCCTTTATGCCTTCTAAACTGTGGAACAGCTGTATTTTCTATTTATTTTTTTCTCCCTATTATACCTTATTGAAAACTTCAGATATATGCTATACTGTTTACACTGAAATACCTATCAAATTTTCTTACAAGAGTATGGTTCCCGATAAAGACTTTTTAAACTAATGAAAAAATGAGGGAAGGAGTGAACATAACTAGACATGGTCGACTAGGGTTTCTGCTCAACAGAAATTAAAACAGAGAGATTTTAGAGCAATATAAATTTCTGTCTTTACCTAGTTCATTGTGTGGAGTTCTAAGGGGAAAGAAAAATCTAAAGAAAGCTCTCTTCCAATCAAATAATAATTTGGGAGATTTGAAAAATGCTCAAAGGGAGTGTTATCTGGACTACAGGGCACATTCATAGTGTTCAGTACAGGGCAAGGATACATAGCCTCACTCCCACATGCAGGGGCCAAACAGTGTCATCTCCCTTTATGATCTTCCCTAGAACTAGAAATGCAACTTAGAGACAGTTTTACAGGGTGCATCAACTGTGCCCAATGTAAATCCATTCTTCAGAGCATTGGAATCTGTCCCTGCAGCTCCATTTGGGCCAAACTGAGAGTGCCACCTGAAAATAAGTCTAAGCAAGCTAAGCATCCTCCAAGAACTCATCATTTCTGAGTCAACTCCCTGTGCATTAGAATTGAATATGAAGGGCCTCCATCATTCAGAGGCTTCTCTGCTTTTTGTTTCTGTATGCCTCATCTTCCCTTTAATTAGATGCAATCTATAACTGCTGACCTTCCAGAAAGGTGTGTGTAAAGTATCCATTTTACTTCTCCCGAATCAACCAGGAAACTATACCAGGCTTACTTTGGGCTCCTTGAGACTGAAAATTTTTACCCAGAGCTGTAGTGATTGTGTCTTCCACCAGACCCACAAATTCAAAGGGCCTGAATTGTCTGAGAAAATAGAATGTCCATGATCAGGTGGCAAATGGGAGATGGCAGAGGTATTAGGAGATATGTACACCACATATTTAAGACTTATTTTTCCTCACCCTCTATACCACACACAATTTATTTAATGAGGAGAGAAGAGCATCAGGAACTGAGGCACTATGGGTTTCTCTGACACTGGAGCCAGGTGTGAAATTACATTTTAGTCAAGCTATCATATCCATACATTAAAATGCCAAAATGATTAGAGTCATCACCCATATGAATATTCAGAAAGTGGGCAAACTATTAATAATTTGCTTCATATGCCTTCCCTCTTCTCTATCAATGGCTACTTCAGAGCAAACAGTATTCTAGTTTCTATTCTATACATTTTTTTATTTATGGGACATAAAAGGATTATGTACATAATAGGTGATAGTTTAGATTATTTTGTTCAATGTAATAGTTTTAAGATCCATCCCTGTAGTTACACATACAACATATTAAAATGACATTTTATGCAACTACCCTATTATAGACATGTAGATTTTTTCAATTGTAGATAATATGAACAGTAATGTTTGAATATTCTTCTATAAAAGTTCTGTGGCCACACACACACATTCAATTATTTAGGCTGAATACCTAGGAGAGGAATTACTAGAACATAGGACAAGGATATGCCTGTTGAACACTGAAAATAAAAAGTTTGCTAAAGGACCTATATCTCTGTTGATGCCCCACTATTGGTATATGAGCATTCCCTTCGTTGTCCATCTTTCACTAGTCATCATTTGGTATTAACACATGCATTATTTTCTAATTGTAATTCCAAATCTCCCATTCTGTTTTTGCTGCTATATTTGTTATGAGTAATATTAAGGCAAACTTGTAAATTTCAGGTTCATACTTGGGTCATAATGTTTTTCTACACCAAATAGTCTTTTTTGTTTTTATTTGTTCTTTTCTTGAACTTTTGAGTCCGGATCTCACTATAGACCGACCTGACCTCGAACTTGCTACCCTCTTGCCTGAGATTCCTTAGTGCAGGAATTACAGGCATGTGCTACCACATCCAGCTGGTTTTCAAGGATGGCTCTTTAGAAAGAGTTGACTCATTTAAGGAAAGTAGAAGAGAATTTGTATTTTGGTCACTTGTTAGTAGAAACCTACTATAGGAAATTCTAAAATGCTCCAAGATCAGACATCTGTGAAAGCCAATGTCCAGTAGTATAGTAGAGTGGATTCTGTGGCTAGGCCACCCTCAAGACAGTGGGAAAGTAGTGGAGCTTTCTTCCTTGGCCCATCTAATGCACGGGTCCCCAGGAGGTGGCCTAAGGGTTCTCTTGCTGGATCTGATTCTACATAGCTTATTAGGTCCGGAGAGTGGTCATTCACTGATCACTTTGCGCACTTTTAGTCCCGAAAGTGTTTGTAAATCTCATCCCAGGCCAGGTATGATGGTGTCGCAAAGCTCTGTGCAGGGATTCTTGGGCCTTTCCAGAAGCCTCCTTATTCAGGGGCTCTGCTGCTTCTGCAGCAGCAGAATTCACCCAGATGCCCTCACCCGAGGTTCTGAGTCGCCCAGAACTTGAGGGCATAGAATTACATACATACGATTCTTTCAGCAAACACACATCAATGATAGACTATTTATATATGAAATATGACTATATAAATTTTATTTGTTCTTTCTAACATATATTTAAACACAAGAATTAGAATATGCATAATACATGAATAGATAAATATATGATCTAGTTAAGATGAAATGCATAATAGAAATAAGGGATGATCAAACACCCAGTAAAATAATAAAATCTCCATTTGAACAGTGTTTTTACAAAGACTAAAATGTGTTTAAATCTGTCACTTCTCACCAAATTGTACAACCCACTTAAACCTTTCTCTGACAGGATTCGCTTGGCATTGATGTCATTTCGACCTTGGTGCCTAATTTAGGCTCTTTTATTTTTCTCGAAGTCCATTTTTCTTTGACATTCAGCAGCAGCTCTTGTCCGATGTCTCCCACATCCTCCCCACACCATGGAATGGCATAGACTATTCTCTTTGCCTATGAACAAAACAAAGCATATGTATTTCATTTATACATGCCTATATTTTTGGTTCAAGAAATAATAACAGATATTTACTACATATTATTTAATTTGCCATTTGGCCTCAGTCAACATGCATAATTACAACTTCTTACTCATTGGGTTTCCAGGGAAAGTAATGGCTAGCTCCACTCTGTGGACTACTTCTGTGTTCATAGCTGGCAAACAAACAAAACAGCAATCATAAAATTTTGGAAAAATGATCAGAACAGCTATTATTTTTCTCAGTAAAAATATAAAAGTAAAGAAGTTGTGATTTTGACATAATGATATCAAATATCTTTCTGCTCTGTCCTATAACAACTTGAATATGTTAGATAAATGCATATGCATATTTGCAGTTCTGTGTACCTTAAGCTTTTACATTCATATAATTATATACAACTTTTGCCAGAAAATGCTTCCCATTTTTTAATTGTATTTGATAAAGACTATGTAAAACTCCCATAGAGACACATTTAATTTCTTATTTGGGAGGAAAACTGAATTACCATAATTTGCTCCCTATTTTTCTTTATTACTCTGAAGATACAAATTTCATATATTAGCACTTCATACATGTTTAGCAAGTAGAGCTATGAAATATTTTAAGGAAATTGAAGTTGCTATAATGCAATAACTTGTGGGTTAATATCTGTCTTTAGCCTGATATTAAACTATATATATATATATATATATATATATATATATATATATACTGTTTACTGGGACTATTGGGACTGTTTATTGTCTTACAATAGTTTAATATCTATGATACATAGAAATAAGTGCAAAGAAGCCAAGTGTGTTGGCAAACAAATACAATCCCAACTGTGTAGGAGGCTGAGGTAGGAAGATTACAAAATTGTGACTAACCCGTGCAACCATAATGAGATTCTGCCTCAAAATAATACTTTAAATCAGACTGGGGACTGAAGTGAATGCTCCTTGATATTCAATATCTAGTACCATCAGATGGGGGAAGGCAAAAAGAGAGAGAAAATGAATATTTGTATCATTGTCTCTAGGTGACTAAATGATTGCTAATATGGCTCTTAACCATTTCTTAGCAAGTAGGAAGTATTCCAGAAAAATTGTTGGGTAGTCTATTTGTTGTTATTAGTGAGGTAGGATTAGTTTTATGTAAGAAAAAACTATCAGGTTGGGGGGATAGCTCAGCCATCTTCATGCTTGCCCAGCAATCTCAGGGACCCAGGTTCAACTTCCCAGTACTGCATGCTGTGTTGGCCCCATGCTGAGCTGGCCACTGAAACCCCGCATGGTGGTGCATGCCTGAAATCCCAGCACTGGGCAGGCTGAGACAGGAGAATCATTATGAGTCTGAGCTGCATAGTGAGATTGTATATCAAGGAAAGAAAGAGAAAGAAAGAAAGAAAGAAAGAAAGAAAGAAAGAAAGAAAGAAAGAAAGA
>NDGM011042572.1:0-16709 GCA_002564305.1 Octomys mimax | reverse complement strand
GTGTGTGTGTGTGTGTGTCTGTGTGTCTGTGTGTCTGTGTGTCTGTGTGTGTGTCTGTGTGTGTCTGTGTGTGGTGTCTTTAAAACTTTAGCTATTCAAAGGCTTGTTATCAAAAGTAGGCCACCAAATAAAGAGAAACAGAAAGGCTTTGCTTGATTCATTTTTCTCTACTGGATATTATTTTATTTCTCAAGAAAGAGAGAATTAGAAGAAAGCTATTTCCCACAATTTTCCATACCACCATGGGAATCTAATTCAATTTCCTCTCAAATTTTGTAGTGAAAACTAAAAATATAGACTAAAGTTGCTTTCATGAAATAGCATTCTTTTGTACAGATTTGACTTCTTTCCTTTTAGACTTCCTCATCTTGGAGCCACTTATTCAGCCCGCTCATGCTTAATCACACAGCAGTGTACCCAGTTGACCAAGCGTATCATGTTATAAGTGCACAGGAACATACATGCAGAGCTGGCCAGCATTCACCTGGCAGTGAAATCTAATGAATGAGTGCTGGAGTCAAATGTCTCTTCAACTTCTATCCAAAGCCTTACTGCACTCTATGGCTTTGCAGAAATCAGGAGAATGTCAAAGTCATTCCCGCTCTATTTTTTCCTTCATTCAAGCTTCCTCTAGGAAAAAAGGAAGAAAATTATATTGTTTAATCCAAAAGCATAGATGAGAAGTTATCATGGTATAGTTTATATAAATTTGGAAATTAAAATGTAGGTGACAGATTTTACTTATGTGCTTCTATAAATAGAAAAAAAAAACTTCAGGGCAACAGTTGAGACTAGATAAGTATATAAGAAAATAGCTTGAATACATAAAAACCTACATAATTCCAATGTTTCGTGCAATTAAAAGTACTAAGGAGCCCAGTGGTATGACTGAGGAAAGGTGGGGGCATCCAGTGGTTGGTGCAGCTATGACTTGAACCCAGACCCCTCTTTCTTCAAAGTGTAAGGGCTCAGCACTATGCTGCCCTCTCAGAGAATTCAATTCTTTTAAGCCTGATCTTGTGAATTTCTGGGCCTAGAGACCCCTCAGTTTTCTGTTACCCCCAAAGGACTTGATGAAGGAGGTTTACAACCCACGCGTGTATATTAAGCATCTGCAGTTATCCTCTAACTACTCGTTGGCCTTGAGTTAGCTTAGTTGTAATTTAATGAGCTCTTTTCTCTCAATCTTTAGGATGATGCCTTGTACAAAGTGCAGCTATCAAGATTGGAGAATTATCTTATTCTGTCTTTTATCCCTCAAAGCTCATATCTATCCAGATGAGTTTAGGAAGCAGTCACACAGCACCATCGCATCCTTGCCCTCACCTCAGTGCATTATCTCAAATATATGTTACCATTTCTATGTCATAGCCATGGTCCTCTAGTTTCTACCTTGCTAGTTTGGAAATACAAGAGTTCAATTTTTAATACTATGTAAAATAACCAGCAGTTAAGTAAGTCATGTAATCTGATGCTACACTATAGCCAAGTTTAGAGTGTCAAGACATATTTAAGTGGATCTTTTACAGGGTTTTTAAATACCGAAGTGCATATGTCATTTATTGCCTCAATGTACAAAAGGGCTTTTGTTCCTTGTCGCCTCACCTTTTGTGGCCAGTCAATTGCCTTAAACATTTTTCGAAAGGCCATATGGCCGTAGTGACTCTGAAAGACTGCTCAGAATCTTGATATGTGAAAACATATCAGAGAAAATGGTGCAGCATTCAATCACTTCACTTTAAAATGACTTTGTTGGTACTAATTGGGTTGCAAAGACAGAACTCAAGAGCAGAAAACCCTTTCAACTGTCAGCGAGGCTGTGTGAGGGTGCTCCACATGCTCGTGAGAGAAGGACCTAAGAGCTGTGTGGAAGCCCCCCGCCCTGGCTGGAGTCCTAAAGCCTCTGCATTGTGTACGTGTCTCCTGCAGTACAGGGACTTAAGTATGAGCCCAAGTTGGTGATCTCTTAGGGCCAATTAGTATGTGACTGCTTTTAAAAATTACGTTACCAACAGATTATCTATTTCACATTGAACTTTGGCCATGAAAGTTAGGAAAACCACATTTTCTAGAAATATTTTTTCTTACCAGTGATGTTACTATCAGACTCTACATTTTTCTTAGCAAAAGATGGAATAGTAGAAGACTTCTGGAAAGGTTGGAGCCCCTCCCTTATGGGATAAGCACCAGGTCAGTCCCACCTGACATTTGATGTCTTGGCCCTTTGCTTAATATGGTGCTTAATAATGTAGTCGTGGCAATAACAGCATCCCTCGTTTATTAAGTGCTTACTGTGTACTTGTGGTAACACAGAAGTTCAGATGCATGGAAGACAAGCTCACGATGATAATGTATGAAACAAAGTGGATATTTGTTTCTCTCTCCTTGCCCTTGTCTGGTAGGCCTTGGTAAGTGCGGTGGTTTTGTGTTCGGCAGCTTTCTAACACTGTTAGGAAAGACCTGAGCTCATGCATACAGAAGAGAAAAGGTTTGTTTTGACTGAGTCTTGGAGGCTTCAGTTCCTAATTGTGCGGCCCGTTGCTTTAGGCTTCTGAAGAGGTCAAGCACCCAGGTGGGAGATGAGGAGGAAAAATTGCATTCATATCATGGGTCAAAATGGAACAAAGACAGACAGGAAAGGTTGGGGTCCCATAAGCTCCTTTGAAGATCCCTCTAAGACCTTCTCACCAGGCTGTACCTCCTAAATGTGGTGCCACCAAAGACCAGGTCTTTAACATGTGGGTTTCAAAGTATACTTGCCCAACCTGGCACCCTCATTTCTTCCTCCTGGCATCATCCATGGGGGATGTGCTCTTCTGACAGGTGAGGGTCATGAACCACCATCCACAGAGATAGCTAAGTCTTCTGGCCTCACATCCCTAGATGGTCATGCTTATGTGTCAGAAGGGTGACCCTGCTCTTGCTCATGGTTGCTCTATGTTGTCTCCTCTTCTCTGTTCAACAGCTTGTGTGTTCTTAGAGGTTAGCCCTGTATGTCATCTTCTATTTGAATCACCTCTGATGGTGTTATCCATAGGCTGTGCCGTTAACTCATTTGTACTGAATGAATCCGTGTGATCGGTATTAGTAGCAATAGTAATTGTAGAAATAATAATAATAACTAAAACTAACAATCATTCAGAAGTGTGTGCCAAATACTACCTTAAGATTTTCATGCATTATCTTGTTTGATCTCCACAAATGTCCTGTGAAGCAGATCCTTTTGTTGTTCCTGGTTGACATACAAAACAGTTGAGGCTCCACCATGCTTGGGATCATGGGATGCCTTCCAGTGCCAAGGTGAAAGTTCTGGAAGTCAGCAGTCAGTATCAGAACCCTTGCTCCATCCTGGGCTTCCTAACCCCTTAATCCCGGGTCCATTTTCTATAATTATTAGTGCCAATCTCACAGAACTATTATGAGGGTCATGTAAAATAATGTGACATATGCATGAAGCTTTTAGCACAAAGTCAGGTGTTTGGAAGTATTCAGTCAATGTGAGCTGAATTTAGTTGTTTAAGTTACTCATTCATGATTCACAGTAAGTAAGTGGCAAAGGCAGGATCTAAACCCAGGCCATCTGATTCCATCACCACCTCTGAAGGGTATTGCTGTTGCTAATGCTTATTTCATAGGATGTGTGGAGGTGCAAAACAGAAAGCCATGCAGTGATGGAGTGAGGGGTGACAGGGGCAAAAGTGGGGGTACAACTGGTCACCTATTTAGCAATAGTCATACAAAGCTCCATTATGTGGTAACACTTTTTCTAAGGGTACCAGTGTAGCTGGTACCAGTCCAAAGCTGTAGATGCAGCTGATGGCTGTGCCCAGCCTCGTGATGCCTCAGACCTGCCTTTCTGTGGCAGTGGGAAAGGCGTTTTCACTCAATTCATCAAGCAACCAATATCCTGTTGGTGCAAATTATTCAATAATATATGACAATGTGAATACATGGTTATAGTCTCCCTGGGTCTTAGAAGATTCCTGAAACTTAAACTTTATTCACTTCTCTTGGAGCAAAAAGTAGCCAAAAGCTGATCTGCGAGCCAGCACACCTGGCGTCTCTTCCTGTTTTGCTTCTCAAAGAGCCAGCTTTTTCTTGTCTTAGTACCTCTATTTGAAACATTAGTAATACACTCTACAGACCTCTAACTGGCAGGAAATTCTGGCGGATAACAGGATTCCTAGAATAGATGTATTAAGTTATAAAGAAAAACCAGGCAGACTGCATGGGCTTTTCATACCTACTGGCAGGTGGCAGAGAACTAAATGCTGGAGCCTTTTTATAAGCAAGATTAAATTGACTCATGACAGCTGGTCACCAAAATATAGGAAGCACAGACCTGGCTGAAAGCAAGAACACTGGTGTTCATTAAGTTTGCGTCATGGAAGAGAAGCCCTTCTTCTTTTTGAAACTTTATCTTAGCGACACCCTCACTTGGTAGTGTTTGCTGTTTGTCACTTGTACACGAGTGATCTTCGAGGTCCATGCAAGTCAATTATTTCTGCCTGCAGTGTCTTGGTTTGAGTTCTGTGTGTGTCAACAGAATTGGCGAAGAGGCTTATTGCTCCACGACATCAGGTACCCGACTGTGGGGGAAGATTACCGGTCTGCACTTGATGTGACAGAGGACATCAGAGCAGGATGGCCATGGGAATGAATAATAAATCTGTCAGAGGCAAGTGCGATGTCACAGAGATCTGCCCTTCGCCCATCACGGGGCTGGAGGTCGCAGCACCAGGAATTGAGAGCAATCTCCCAGCACTGAGAAATCCTTTTTTTTTTCTTCCCCAGTGAAGGAGAAATCACTCTGGCAAGGGCTCTGAAGGATTTCAGCTTGCTTCAGATTGGAATGGGAGTGATGAGAATAAACAGAGCTGGGGAAGATGAAAGGAACTATTTTCAAATACAGGCCAGGGCTGTGCTGCCTCAGCGCGCACTTTAAACACTCGGCTCTAGCACTGCATTGTCGTGATGCTGCGGGAAAGAAGGCCCCCAAGCTGCCCTGGGCCAGCGGATCTGCTGCAAGGGAAGCGGAGCTCTAGCCAGCGCCCACGCAAGCCTCCCTCCGTTCCAGCCTGACAGGGGTGGCTGTCTGCATGAATAACTGAGGCTAACGGAGACAGATTTCAGAATACTTCCACTGGACTGAGGCTTTGTTCCGCCTCTCCCTTGAGCACTGTTCTTTTGCCGGGATTTTCAGGATTGCTCTGGGAGAGCTCTTCCATTAGGTTTCATTCATCTGGCAAATTCTCTGGCGTTGAAATTAAATTAAATCGGGTTTACAAGGTCTCCAAACTTTTATAGAACTCCCCTTTCCCAACAGGAGGTCAGCTATGAAAACCAGTGAGGTGGACGTGTGGAAGTTTTCAGCAAACGTCATGGACTGTGTGACACACTACGCTGTCTATGAATTTTCCATCATTAGCCCACTGCCACACTAGACACAGCAGAACACGTACATGACATGCCTTCTCTGAGGAAGTGATTTGTTTGTTATTCATTCGGTTAATCATCATACTTTTCTGAGTACCAGTTAGGTGTCAAGCACCTTAACTCATGCTAGAGATACTACACAAAACCATACAGATGTGACTTCTGCCTTGTAGCTTATGTCCCAGTGAAGGTGATCAAAGGACAAGCAATTAAAGTGGAACTTACTTCTGGTAGAGAGAGCACAGCTTCATTATGGAATTAGCTTTGCCTAGTGTCTTGGGAGCACAGAGAAACTTTTCCCTGGAGGGATGGAAAGGGGCTCTTATAGGTGATCAGCAGATGTTTATGTTTTGTTTGTTTGTCCTTTGTTTTGTTTTTGTTTTCTGTAGAGCTGGGGGTTGAACCCAGGGCCTGCGCGTGCTAAGCAAATGCTGCACTATCACTGAGCTACTTCCTCAATCCAGATGTTGTTTTCAAAGATAAACCAGGATGCAGGTACTGAGATATCTAAATCACAACCAAAGAAAAGAGTTATCCAGACAAAAGAGGCAGGAGTAGGAGAGTAGAATGTTGTGGGAAGAAGAAATAGTTTATATGACTACCTGAAGGCAGACATCAAAGAGCTAAGCATAGAGTTAGGAGTTGAAGCAGAGACAAGGGGTAAAATGTAAAGAGACTTGTCATCCGTGCCACAAAGGAATGCAAAGGACAGCTGCAAATCTTGTCCTAGTTCGAAAGCAGAAACAACACAGATATGTTCGTATAAAAGATTGTTTGGGCTATTATGTTAAATTGGGTAAAAGGAATATGCCTGGAACACTAACTTCTGCTCAAAAGCAGTTGTAGTAGGTCAGATTAAAGCAATGATGATCAGAGCTGAAGATGTGGTCTTTGTTGAGCTGTCCGGCTTTGTGAGATAAGGGAGAACTAGAAACCTCAGGACTTGGCCACGGTTTGAGGAATGGCAGGTTAGATGTGGTAAGCAAGAGAAGTGGAGGAGCTGTTCTTGGCAAACTTGGTAGAAGTGAGTACATTTCACAAGGCAGAAAGTCCTCAGGCGGAAAATACGAAAGAAGGAGCCGAGAAGGGAGGAAACCAGAGATCAGTTCTGGACATGCTCAGCTGATGTGCCCAGGACACATTTCAATGAATAAATGGGAAACCCAAGGGAGAGGGGTGTGACAGAGATGCAGACCCGGGACTTGTTAGCATGTTGATCAGTCTCTCTTCACCTGCTGATCGTAGCAGGAGCCTGCTCTGCCGACTGGTGTAATTCACAAAGAACTGCTGAATCGCCTAGGATGGTATCCAATATTTGAACGTATTTTGTATATATTTATTTAGGGGTTGAAGAAGATAATGATGAAACTTTGTTTTAAAATGTCTAGAACTGTAAGAACATTAGATACCACAGGAGAGAAAGGAAGGGCTGACCTAGTTAAGAATTCCCAGGAGAACAGGCCATGGAGATAGTTCAGTGCTCTAAGGGCCTGCATAGGCAATCCCAAGGACCTGGGTTCGATTCCTGGTACTAGATGCTGTGCTGGCCCCGCCCTATACCAAATACATAAAATTAAAAAAAAAAAACAATTCCCAGAGAGGGTGTACTGACAATTCTGGACCAGAAATCAAGAACAGCACCTATAGAGAAAGGGAAAAGAAGGGCCCTGAAAATGAGATTGAGTGTCCACTGGGGAAGCGCCACAGGAGAGAGAGTGGTCCACAGAGTTAGTGCCATTGAAAATCAAATAACGCAAGGAAAAGTGGCCATTGGATATTCTATAAGGAGGACGTGAGTGATCTTTGTTTTTAATTTTAAAAAGAAAAAAGATAAAAATAATAATGAAACAGTTTCAATGCAGTTTAGTAGGAGAGTTAAATAATTAATATGTTGTATATTATTGTTTTTATACTAATTATTCAGAGACAAGATACAGACATGATATCTGGTCCATATAATACTAGCTCAAACCTTTCTTTGCAAAGAACAAAGAGAAGCTAGCTGTGTAACTATCTTAACTGTCTTGTGTATAAATATGTTTTTTTTTCTTTTTCCCTGTCATTCTTTCCCCATTCCCATCATAGTTTGTCTTTTCTTTTGAACAGTTTCTTCCCAGCTCACAGTATCTCCAGTACATTTTGGATTATATTTACTTACTATATTTACTTGTCTCACCCTAGTGAGGCAATAGGGAGTGTACACACTTGGGTGCAATTTACCTCACAAGAATGGGTCGAGTTGCATCCATTTACCTACAAAATTTCCAGTGCATCCCTGTGTATGGCTGAGTAGTATTCTGTTACGTAAAAACCCCACATCCCTTTTGACATCAGAGACCATCTTTAGTTAGGAGTAGTATGAGCTAAGTAAATGGAGATGGAAGTTATGGGGAACTCACAAAGGAAGGAAGGCTGCCTAGGCAAGTGCAGGAACCGGGGTTCGATCCCTAGTACTGCATGCTGCACCGTCTCTGCCCTCAAGCACGATAAGCCTGTGACCGAGTCTGGGCATGCTGGCGCACACTTGTAATCTCAGCGCTAGGGAGACTCAAAATAGGAGGATCCCTATGAGTCTGAGCTGTGTAGTGAGACCCTGTACCAAATACATAAAATTTTAAAAAAAAAGGAAGGGAGGAACGTGCTGAGAAGGTAGCTGGAAAAGATTTTGTATAAAGTGAATCCCAAAAGATGAGAGACTTGTACAGTGATCGAAACAATTTTGAAGTACAAAGAGCCTTTGGTGGTAAACCAAACTAAAAGCACAGAAGCAATTAAGGAACTCAGGAACCCTAAGCTCCAGGTGTCTGTGGTGATCCGGGTGGGTCTCAGGGAAAGGTTATGAACAGACCTGAGCTTCGGATGAAGCAGGTGACAGTGAGCCCATCACTGAGGGACAGTTGCACCAGATAATGCCAAACAATTCAGTTTTCCCTTCCCGCATTATTCAAAGAATATTTTCCTGGCTAACATAGTGTCTTTAGAAGGGAAACTGCCTGTTAACTCAGAGAATGGCCACCAGTATGAGTGTATTAACAAGTTACAAGTTCTATAGGCCAATTTTACAATTACTACTTGCATTCTTGGTCTTTTTTTGGGGTCACAGTGTTCATTTCCTCATTGGGAATTTTTAACACCAGATAGGGTGCTAAATCGGCGTAAGCTGGTGCTTCTCTCACTTAGGTTCCAAACATCTCCTGTATGTATGAAAACACCCATAAATAAAAGTGCTAGTGTCGGGAAGGAGAAAGATCCTTTAATAAACAAACTGGCACAGCAGCTGCCTATTAGAGGAGATAGGATCTGCCTTATAATTAAGCATCATCTAATGAACTGAATGATGTTTGCTTCTGCCATTTTAAAAGATTGTGAGGGCCGGCTAGGTAGCTCAGTGGACTAAAACACCTGCTCAGGCAGGCGCAGGAACCAGGGTTCAATCCCTGGTGTGCCATGCAGGCTGAGCCCCTGGGGCACACTGAGACTGAGATTGAGACTGGGCGTGGTGGCCACACCTATAATCCCAGAGTTTGGGAGGCTGAAAACAGGAGGATCACTATGAGTCGGATCTGTGTAGTGAGACCCTGTAGACCCTGTCCAAAATACATAAAAAATAAATAAAAGATTGTATGAAAATGTTAATTTTTAAAGGCACCACTGATACATCTAAATGAAGCAGTGTTGTTCTGTGGCAGCCTTCCTGCAGTTCATAGGTACACAGAGGGCTGAGGACAGCCAGGACTGTAGGAAGGCCCTATGGAGGCTGAGGCTTTCTTCTCCCAGACAGGCCAGGGCGGGTGACCCCCTCCCTGTGGGAGGGGAGAGCACAGGGTCTCCATCTTAGACCTACTTGTTCTTTTCTTCCTTGTCCTAAAGGTGGGCCAGTGTTCAGACAGCTCATTAGGAGAAAAGACTAGCTCGAGCGATGTAAACATTCTAGAAAACAACAGCAACTGCTCCGGAATTCCATTAGCTACTTTAGAAGGAATATTCTGTTCTTTTTGCCATTTCATGACATCTCTCCCTTGTCTTTATGAAATTTGAGTTTCTATATTTTTGTTCTAGTTTCTGAAGGAGGTGGAGTTCATTTTAACACACACACACACACACACACACACACGCACGCACACACATTCTTTCACATGCTGACTCCAGCACAGCCTGGTGTCCCCCACCCCACCCCAGGCTGGAGCCTAGCACTCCGCATGGACCCATCTGTTCCCAAATCTATTATCCTGATCTCTGGTCATGGTCCTTGTGTCACCTTACATTTTACTTTTCCAGAGAATGTGGCCCATGCTTGTTGCAATACAATTTATAACCTGCTGCCTCAACAAATACCAAGTTGGCCTTTGCAATTTTCTAGTCAAAGACATCGAATATGGGGGAGCATTTCTGTGGAAATTGCATATTCCATTGTTGCCTCTCATATATCACAGCTCTATTTGCAGACAGCAAAGGAAAAGCCACCGCTAATGACTTCAAACCCTGCCACACATAGAGTTTTTATTTGCCAGGATTCTAAGCACCTTTTATTAGAAGCTCTTGGCCTGCTTCAGAGGGACTTTGGTGACGGCCTTACGGACACTGTGTGAGAAATCTAAGGATTGCCATCTCGCTTCCCCTCAGGTCGGCCACAGGCCTTGGTGAAAAACCCTTCTGATCTGAGGAAATGCCATTTTAGGGCCCTAAATGAGAATACCTGGTTACAGCCTGTCACATCGATAAAATAAGACCGGCAAATTTTTCTAATGGTATCTCTCTGTTTTACACAAGTAAGGATTGTCCTGATGGTTTGAAGGAGAGAAGATAGTGTGTCCCTTAAACTCTCCAATGACCTTCAGATGCAGCTGCGATCAGGGTGCTGCCGTGGCAGAGCCACTTCCCACTAGAGGCAACGTTGGGGTGGCTGCTGGCAACCTCTAGAGTTAGGGGCCCAGCCGTCCGGTGTAGGTCCCGGGGCCCGCACTGGGATGACTGTGATTAGGGCTTCCTCGGAGTGCAGTGTGGAGCCGGGCAGCGTGGTCCGGCCACCCACTCTGCCCACAGAAGGCCCTGTGGGGACACCTTGGGGGCTGGGCCTACGGGGGTACACTGCTCCCCAGCGCCTCTGGCAGCACCAGAGCCCCGCAGGCGTGAGAGCCGCAGCCCTGGACCGCTGTGACCGCCGTGACTGACCGCGCCTCTCTGTGTCTCCTCCCCAGGTGCAAGTGTAACCTGCACGCCACCGTGTGTGTGTACGACAACAGCAAACTGACTTGTGAGTGTGAGCACAACACGACAGGGCCGGACTGCGGGAAGTGCAAGAAGAACTACCAGGGCCGGCCTTGGAGCCCCGGCTCGTACCTCCCCATCCCCAAGGGCACCGCCAACACTTGTGAGTAGCCTCGCCCGTGCCGTCGCCGCGCTCCGCACCACACGCTGCTCGCCCCTCTCAATGTCAAGTGCCCCTGTGATTCTGTCTCCCTCCGGGCGGCCCCGCCACCTCCAGAATGCAGCTACAGTGCGAGTCCCTACTTTACCACTCGTAGTCACGCGTAAGCGCTCCAAGCAACTGTTCAATTCAGTCTCCAAGCATCCATACTAAATGTGTCGGAAAGATGGTTCTTAAAATCACAGAAGCAATTTTTTCTAAATGGCTCAAGCAGGAGGTGGTTTTGCCTAATTTCTCCGAATATTTGCCTATGAACACAACAGAGATTGAGGCGCCTCTCTCCTAACTATGCATAAACACCTTTCAGAAACACTTCAAATGTTCTCAAGCCCATTTCCCACAATGGGTAATCTGAAGATGCTCTGTGCAGAAAAGGGTTTCCTCTTCACTTGATGCTAAGACCTAATATTGCCCAGTAAACTAACTCACTGTCCCAAACTCTGGTTGTTGAGCCACGCCTGCTGCAGGCACTGGGAGCAGAGGAGCTCCTCAGGTAAAGAGCATGACAGTAGACCTCTGGGTACCGCACTTCAAAAGAACTTTTGTGTAAACATGAAAGAAAGTAGGGTGCTATGTATTCACACGAGTCACTGGAGATGCTGTATTCCTGCTTGTGTGTGTGCCCTGCTGATACCCATGAATATCCAAAGCAAATCAGACTCTGCCAAGCTCAGGGAGAAAAGTGATTATTTCCCAAATAATTTGCCGCAATTCTGTGGCTACCTACAAAGGCCTAAGGCTAGCCCTCCTTCAAAAGCAGTGAAAAGCCAACGTTAGCATGTACCCCTGCACGGAGAAGACAATGAGAGCAGCCAGACAATGAACAGAGGACAGTGGGAATTTGAAAAGCCACTAGCTCTCTTCGAGGCTAAGAATGTTATCAGGAACTTCAAAGCCACAGCTGGGAGAGGCCAAACCTAAACACTAATATCACAGGAACCAGGACCTTATCAAGTTAAGTGTAAGAGTAATGGGCCAACGAACAAGCCATGAAGTGTGGGGTCATGAAAGTATCATAAAATTTCTGTGAAACCGAAAAAAAATCCTTCCAAAGGTTAAAAAATAATCTCTTTGTAAAGGTGTGCCATTTCTTTCTGTGGTGAAGAAAAACTGGCTTCTTGCCCTTGAAATTGATACACCAAAGCTCCACTGAGCAGGAATGTTGATTTTCCAGGATGATTTTATTAAGGGTGATGCTAAGGGATCTCCCCTGCTGCTGGGAGCCAGAGGTTTGTGAATTGGACGGGGATTCCGTAAGGGCATTCGCTGCAGTAGCCTGTGGCTGACTACTGCAAACGCCTATCACCACATTTACCAAATTTAAAGCTTTCCCAAAATGAAAATGGCTCCGATTTCATTTTTCTGTTCTCCTGGGTCCCTTAGAGGGTCAGGATGAAAGAGAATGGAGCTCGCAGACGGCTCATCCCGCAGCTCCTCGGGGCAGGCTAAGAGGCCAAGGCTGCTGAGACACAGCGAGGGCAGGGTGCCCACCAGGCTTGGCTTCCATTCTGACGTGACCCTGTTCTCCCACCTTGGCTTTTGAAAGCTCCGTTTATCCCCAAACATTTTCACTGGGAACACATTCTTGTGTCAGTCTGAGCTTTCTCGCAGAATGAATTTCTTGGTCTGCTGTCTAGAAATTTGCACACTGCTAACCCTTTGCATATTGGAAATCAGGAAGTCAGTCCCTAGCGGAAAGAATGCATCTTTCTCTGATTTACATTGTAGGCCAAGCTGTTCATCCAGCACCTAGTTTTTATTGAACTTCTCTAGATTTCTTGGCTTTTTGACATTTCTGTTAAACTAAGAAAAAATGTTTTTTCACAGATACACACACACACACACACACACACACACACACACTCACAGATACCCAGGATATGTCTTATCCTAACATGAAGTGTCAAACTGAAGAAATGAAAAAGGAGGGGCTCTGGTCCTGGCTCCTCTATCATCTACCCCTCCATGTCTCAGCAATGCCGTTCATCACTGGATAATCTCTGGATTTAACAGAATCTCCAGAAGCCAGAGGAACTTTTGGATAGAGTGTCACTTGCCATACACCACCACATGGTTCAGAAAGATGGACCCACAGAAGAACCCAATGTTTAAAGGGGCTCATGTCAGTATTTCAATCCCACATATGAAAAAAATTTTGGTGAGAGATTTTAGAAATTGCCTACAGTGGCCTCATCTTGCAGTGGAGACATCTTGAAGTCCACAAAGTCTCCATCTCATCAGAATGCTTAAAACATCCCAGAAGGGCAGCTGTAGCTTCACAGCTTGGCATGCACATTCCAGGGTCAGATTCCCGCCTTCCTTTACTACCTGTGTGACCCCAGAGAGTAGGTCACCTCCAAAATTCTATTGCCATTTCCCCTTATTCAGGTAATAGCCATCCTTACCTCCTGGGGATTTGGGAAGATTGAATAAGACAGCACATATTTAGTATGCTTAGCATAACACCTGTCACAAAATGAATGCTCAAAAATAATTTTATTTTTAGGGACTTTTTTTCCATAAGGCAGTCTTATCCATCATTGGACAGTTTTAACTGTTACCAAAATTGTTCCTTCATATCAATGTGGGCTGCTTCCTGACTCCTTGACTCCCTTTTATCTTTCTTAAGTAGTAAAAGAGCTCTGTTGGCCACAGATTCAGATCTTAGCCAGGCTCAACATCACCCACCCTTCTCCCTGTTACTCCTGTGACAGCGCTTCCCCATCTCTTAGAAGGTTGCCTGTCCTAGAAGTCACTCTGCACATTAGTGTCAAACATCCCCAAAGCGCAGAACAATAGCACACAAGGCTTCAGAAGCTCTCTGATTCTGCTTTCACACTGGCTTTCTCTTGACGCATGCACACACATGTGCACACACACAGACATATCCTCACAGATGCCCGGGATCCATCGTATCCTAATGTGAGCTGTCAAGCCGAAGAAGTGGCAAAGATGGGACTGCAACCCTCAGTCATTTAGCATTCACCCCTCCATGTCCCAGGAACACTGTTCAGTACTAGGTGATTTCTAGAGTTAGCCGAACCTCAAGGAGCCAGGAAACCTTTTGCATAGGGGGTCAGTTTCTGTCCAACACGGCAAGTGTAGGGAAGAAAGCAAGAAGCTCTCACTGAATCAGGCATTTACAAGGCTCGCCTCTGAAGAGGCTCCTCCAACTGCTCAAGGGCACCCCAGGTCAGAAGCTTGGGCGTGGGAGAGCAGGCCTTCCGGAAGAACCCACAGGCTGTTTGATGCGGTGCACAGAGTGCTGAGGAAGAACACAGGACATCAGCATTCTAAAGTAGAGCCAGCCCCGTCTACAAGATATGCTACATCTCCCTGTGGATTGGCTGCAGCACGCTTGACCAAACCAGGCATTACCAACTTTTGTGGTGATTTTTCTTTATTAATTGTGCTTTTATTCAAGAACCAGAGTGTTTTCCTTGTCTTCAAGACATTTACACATGTGCAGAAAAAACTTTTTAAATTTTTTTTCTACACAGGTCATGTTTTGTAGAAGAGACATCTGTTTGACCTTCATTGTATTCTCAATAGAATTTTATTTTGAATGTCATTTGAACTTTATGTCTTCCAAGTAGACGGCAACTGTCCAGCTTCATGCTTAATAATGATGGTCTGACTGGGGAGAGAGTTCAATGGCATAAGCGCCTGCCTGGCAAGTACAAGAACCTCCATTCAATCCCTGGTACAGCATGCAGTGCCGGGCACGCCTTGCTGGCAACCAGAACTGGGTGCGGTGGCCCATGCCTGTAATCCCAGTGCTGGAAGGCTACACAGGTGATCACTGCAAGTCCAAGCTGCATAGCAACATCTTGCACCAAATAAATTAATTAGTTAATTAATTAATTGTTTTTAAAAATGATTTTCTTCCTTCCCATTATCCAGCTAATAAATAAAATTGTAGGTAATGATCTTTAAACCCTTACCCCTGTGGAATAAGAAATATTACCTCCCTACATGGAGATGGCGAAGCTTAGTAATTGCCTGTAGAAACCGTAACGTCACCCAAGATAATACAATAGGTGCACTTGGGTCTCTCTGTCTTCTATGACTTTTAAAAGAATTCTGTGATCAAATAAAGTTTAAGAAGGGCCGGCCACATAGCTCAGTGGATTAAATTACCTGCTTATGCAGACCCAGAAGCGGAGGGTTCGATCTCCAGCCTGCCATGCCGGCCCTATCCCCGGAGCGCGCTGAGATGGTGACTGAGACTGGGCGTGGTGCTGCGCACCTGTAATCCCAGCGCTTGGGAAGCTGAAAGCAGGAGGATCACGAGTCTGATCTACATAGCAAGACCCTGTAGACCCTATAAACCCTACCCTAAATTCATAAAAATGAATAAATGAATAATAAAGTTTAAGAGATGCTATGCGCTCTGGAGACTCTGATTACCTTATTAAAAACACTTAAGAAATCCTCCAGGGCCAGCGAGACAGCTCAGCAGACTAAGCACCTGCTGAGGCAAGTGCAGCAGCCGGGGCTTGACCCCCGGCACCACAGGCCACCTCTCCCAGGCATGCTGAGCAGGCTGCAGAGTCCAGGCAGGGTGGCGCATGCCTGTAGTCCCAGCACTGGGGAGGCTGAGACAGGAGGATCACTATGAGTCTGAGCTGCTTAGTGAGACTCTGTACCAAATATATATTTTTTTAAATGAATAATGAAAGAAAGAAAGAAATCCCACTGTAAAGTAGCCTACTTTACCCTGTATTCTCCAAACTACTTGTTTCATGGAACACTTAATAAATTCATATGAAATATTCTTTTGGGGACATGCTGGTCCAAACGATTTCTTGCAGTCTAATCACAGAGACAGACAAAAAGTCTGGCTACTTCAGCTATATTCAATCTTTTACTTTTCTCTTACCTAGACAGTCTAATATTCTCCAAAGAGAGAAAATTAAATTGGCCTGACACTGACATTATTTGTTTGTTCAGAAATTCAACTTGAATTGTTACACAGTACGTAGCGCTCCTCTGAGTGGTGGAAAGTAATCCGATGATTGCTCTTTTCTTTTCTCTGATATTGAGTTTGCATTGACTGATTTCTATTTTCCTGGTGCACACATGGGTGTGTCATCGCCCAGACAATTTCCTAAATGTTTTACATGCATTAGTCCATTTCAAGCCTGAAACATTTTATAATGTTGGTACTACAGTTTCTGTTCTGCAGACATGGAATCTTCCAACAGCAGGGGAACGATCTTGTTAAAGGTTTACACATCTGGTAGAGTTGGAGGGGAGATTTGATCCCAGATGTGTCTTGACCCCTGACTTTACACCTTGCGCCATGCGCTTCTCAGCTTCGCTCTGAGTGGCTTTCTTTCTCAGCAAGGCTTTCTCTGTTGGAGGACTGTTGGAGCAAGTTCCTGTTTCCTGATCCTGCTCACTCCCTAGATTTCTACCTGTTAGCCTTTGCCTTTGAAAATCTCCCCTTTGTGCTCTTTCTTTCAGCCTCCCCCTTCCCCATCCCTTCCTATTGTCATGCTGCACGTGTTTTGTTTTGTTTTCTGTTTTCTTGGCCTACCCATTGATCCCTGCTATTCCTATAGCTTTAGTTCTTTGGATTGGTTAAGTAGTAATCAACCTGTTCTAGTTTTAGCCTTTCTAGCAAAGCTTTGCAGCTATCTGTAAAGGTCTCAATATCTATGTTCCTGATACTACATTCCTTGCTTTCCCCCAAAGTATCTTTTTCTCTTCACTGTTTCTTGAAATTCTTCTCATTTTCAAGACTGCTGCCAGGACTACCTCCTCAGTGAAGCCTAGCTAAGCTCTTCTGTGAAGTCTGTCACCTCTCTCTCTCTCTCTCTCTCTCTCTCTCTCTCTCTCT
>NDGM011042559.1:0-11338 GCA_002564305.1 Octomys mimax | reverse complement strand
AAAAAAAAAAAAAAAAAAAAGCATCTTAGAAAGCAAAACCAAAAATAAACAACTCTGCCCTTTCCAGGACTGTGACATTCCCTGTGAGTGTTACTCAAGTCCTGCTGTTCAGTGCTAAGAAAACATATCTAAACACTTTTGTGTAAAATTCTGAATTGTCCCTTCTGCCCTTCTCCCAGGGAATCTGCTGTTCCGAATCCACGGCTCACCTCCACGGAAGGCGGACCCGGAGAAATCATTTGATCATGAGCTACTTCCCATTACCATCGATTCCAGGACCTGGAGAGCACAGGAAGATGAGACTACAGAAGGATGAACGCTAAGCTCTCGTAGCGAGAGAGCGAAGGACGACGAGGAGGGGAGAAGGGAGTAAGAGAACAAGAGGCATGCGACAGAGGCGTGCACCATGTACACTTAAGGTTTGATGAACGAGAGCGAGGCAGGAAGATATGAAGAATAACAGTGAGCTTCAAGTACATATCTAGAGCGGGGGAGATAGCTCAGTGGTCTAAGTGCCTGCCTGGCAGGTGCAAGGACCCGACCCGGGTTCTATCCTCGGTAACATATCTAGTGCCAGCCCTGGAAACCCAGGTGCACCAAGCTGGCCACCGAAACTAGGTGTGGTGGCACACACCTGTAATCCCAGCACTGGAGAGGCTGAAACAGGAAAATCCCTATGAGTCCAAGCTGTGTAGCGAGACCCTGTAACAAGTAACTTAATAAATAAAAGATCAACTATATATCTAAATTTATTTTAGATCTTCTAGTCAGAAAATAAATGTCAGAATAAAGGAAAGAAGAATAAGGACACCAGGGTCACAGAAATTGGGGCGACCCAGCATAAGACACATGATCTACTGGATTTCATGATTTTTACCATTAAAACAATGATCCTAAACCTATATAAGGCTAAAAGGACAGAAAACACTTAAAAACACTTTTATAATAGGCTGTATTTTCTAAATGCAGCATTTTCTAAAACAAACAGGGTTAACAGTGCTGGCCAAAGTTCCAGTGAAAGACCTGTAGATTGAGGACATAAATCAGTATTTTCCAAATGACCAATCTCAAATTACCACCTCCACTGACCCAAAGAAGTGGGAAAGATTTAAATAACTATTGGTAAAAATAATGGCTCGTCCAGGATGAGGCCCACCTGGCTTTTCCAGCCCCCATGCGGTATAGGACACAGTGTGTTCTCAGGACTCCCAAAGGGACCCTCATCTGTCATCTATTCTGCAGTCCTGTTGCTCAACAGCCAGTAGTCTGTGACGTTGTCTTAAGTGAACATCAGTGCCTAGCGTCAAAGTCAAATGGGCAGAAAGAAGTTCCCTTAGTCTGCCAGGGTATGCATTTGAAATAGGTACTAAAGCATCCCACAAAACACATACAACAAAGAATACAGTATTTACTACAACTTTCTTGAAGAAACAAATTGTGTTTTATTATAAGAAATACTTTGATGGGGCAGTTGAGGGAGGAGTGGTAGGGATGCTTGGAAATAAAACAAAGGGCAATGAGAGGTTTTAAGGAGGGCAGGTTTGCCCTCAGTTGGCTCTGTTTGCTGTGGGTCCCAGGACCACCTCCTTTTCCACAAGCTGCAGAGGAGCTCAGATCTGTTATTTCACTTGACTGCAGAAGGGACATGGAATCGTTTGTCCTCTTTGGCCACCTATGCGTCTTAATCAAGCTCTGCTTGGGATCACCAGTTCTGGTTATTAGAAAAAGCCTGGATTTTTTCTTTCAGTTTCTCCACCCTCCTGTCTTGCCGCCCCAACCCTACTCATGCATGGGCAATTCAATTAGAAACATTTACTGAACACCTGCTATACTTCAAGCCCTGGAATGGGAGAGAGGAACGCAATACAATCTTGATCCCAGAGGAATAGGTGTTCTAGGCAAACAACTAAGTTAATACAAGGCTAACAGACTGCAGCTGTGTGAAAGAAACATGCAAATCCAAATACCATACAGGGACACATAATGGGTCAAGGATAGGATCATGGAGGATGTGATATCTATGTGAGCCCTAATAGGATCAGTAGGCACAAGAAAAGTAGGACAGAGAAATGTGAGACTGAGAATCAATGGAAGCACACAAGCCTACAAAGGATATGGTGTTTTCAGCAAACTGCAGGGTCCACAGGCAATATTATACGAAGTGGTAGATGAGACTGGAAATAACGATTGGAGCCAGAGTTGGGAAAGTTCGGGAAGCAACACCAGAGAAATGGTATTTTACTCTGGAAGCACTGCAGAGCTGTGATGGGTTCTAACCTACAATTAGAATAAAATGTGGTGCACTGGCGTTCAGTTAAAGAACTCTAGCAGCAATTTAAAATTTAACGGATGGGTATGCAAAGTTGGAAGTAGGGGTAGAAGCTGCAGGGTCCAGGATAAGAGCAGTGAGTAGAAAACCAGTGGCATTGCCCAGGTAGAACCAACGGGACTTGGTGACCGCAGTGCAGAATGACGAGAGTTCCTCTCTCCTAATTAGTTCTCCATCAACCTTTAAGATCTCAGGTCAAACGTCACCATCTCATGGAAGCAGCCCCAATCCCCATGAATAGATTAGGTTCTTTGATAACATGCTCGAAAGACACCCTGGACACTTTCTCCACAGCATCTGCCTCTGCTTATAATGTGTAGCTGTGTAATCAGTCAGATTATTGTCTGTATCTGCTACTAGACTCAGCCTCGTGAGAGAGCAGCCATGACTATTTTGTTGTCTGCATGTTCCCAACATCTAGTCCAGCCCTGGCTCCCAGCAGGAATTCAAAACACGAAGTGCTTAAGGAAAAAGACTTGTATACCTTACAAGTAGGTACACGTTGGCCCGCTAAGTAAGCAGGATACAGTAAAGGGGGAAGAAGTGAAAGCAGGGAAGAGAAATGAGCTGCAGTTCGAACCTGAGGAACTCAGTGTATCTGCAAATTGTTAAGCGGAGAGTCTGAAGAGCATGACCTCAGAACTTATGTGGAGATCTAGGAATTGGGGATCATCCACACAGCTGAAGAGATGGGCATCATTGCTTTATTCGGGTTGAGTTTATACAGCCTGTAAATAAGATTACAGATGGAACCCTGGAGGAAGCCAAACTCAGAGACCAAGGCAGAAAAGCGAGTCAGCGAAACCCTGGGTGCTACAGCTTGGATCTCAGCTATCCCAGGAGTTCCTGTGTGGGAGATGTGGTGCCCAGCGCAGCAGAGCTCAGTGCAAGGGCTTCTGGGAAGTGCTTGGATTACCAGGGCTGTACTGCATGAAGGAACTCACCCCTGTACAGATGCCTTGTCATAAAATGTCACTCTTTGTTGACTCTGTCTTCTGTCTCTCTGTCTCTCTATCTCTGTCTTTCTGTCTCTTGCTCTGTCTCTCAGTGTGTCTGTCCCTCTGTCTCCATCTGTCTCTGTGTCTCTCTCAGTACCTCTCTCTCTGTCTCTGTCTCTGTCTGTCTCTCTCTCCCCCTCCCTCTCCCTTTTTCTCCCTCTCCTTGTCTCTCTGTCTCTCTCTCTCTGTCCTATCTTTCTCTCTCTTCTCTCTCTCTCCTTTCCTCCCTCCCTCCACTTCTCCCCCTCTACTGCCCACTGTGAGGTGAGCAGCTCTGCTGCACCCCCTTGTTCCCCACCATGATGGCTCACTTCTCCACAGATCCACAACAATGGGACCAGGTCATCATTGAGTGAAACCTCCGAATCTGTGAATTAAAATAAATCTTTCTTCTCTGAAGTTGATTTCTCTCAGATTTTTTTTTCACAGAGACAGAACACTAACTAATACACTGGAAAGAAACCTCTCGAGCCAAGGAAAGAGTGAGGAGAGGGACAGATTGTAAAGACCAAGGGGAGCCAAGGACAAGCAAAAGCAAGTACCCAGCAGGGCTCCTTCCTGCCAAAGGACAGGTGCTGGCATGTAGGCCTAAGGAAGAAGTGGGCTCTGGAATTTATGCAGTGATGTCCGCCTCCCAAACAAAAGGAGCAGAAAGGACAAGTAATGATGAGAGCACTGGGTACAGACAGACAGAAAAGTTTTTAAATGCAAGAGAAAAGAAATCACTTACTCTTCCCTCATCCAGAGAGCACCTGTCCAGCTTCTCCTAGGATCCGCGTGCCCTGCATTGGAGGGCTGAGCAAGAGACACGGCCTGACCTCGGGGAGCCCAGAGGACACGGAAGTGGGCAGGGCCTGGCCGACACCTGTAGGACCACAAGCGAAATGACTCAGCGCTGAAGAGACTGAGCAGAGACTGAGACACACCAAGAGGACACCAAATTTCAGCACTGTCACAGGTGGTATTCTCCTGAAGTCAGAGCCTAAGACAAAGAGCCTAGGTTCAGTTTACCTAGGAGACAGGTGCAGGAAGCAGAGATGGGGCAACAGGAATGAGGGAGAGAAAGGCAACAGAAGGGTGCGAGGCTGAGCTGCTCTGGGCACAAGTGCTTGGTTCAACCAGGACCTCCGGAGGAGAGCAGAGTGTGCATGAGAAGGTCCTCCCACGGGGGAGCTGAAGCAGGCCCAAGTGCCCCACAGTTGGAGCGAGCCCCACAGGGCACCTATTTCCCCGTATTTCTGGATCCTTTTTAGCCAGAGCTTCCAGCATGAGACATGGTCCTGGAGAAGAAAAGTAGGAGATGGAGGTGGAAAACTGACTCGGACAAGGCCGGTAACAACAGCTGCCACTGACATCACAGCTGATTTCCCAGAGGGGCTGTGCCCATCAGGGGTACTGGCCACAGAGCTGACACTGGGGAGAGCTAGCTAGAAATGCTTTATCATTTAGCTCAGGTAGATAAGAGGAAAGGAGCTGCTTAGAGAAAGTGAGATGGGAATTCTAGCCCTAAGGTCTAAGCTTTCTTTCCATGTTTTTGGCCTTCTTATAAAGACACGAATTTAGGGACTCATGTGTTAATGAGCTCACAGTTAAGATCGTAACACTTTACACTCATCCAGAACAAAGGCCATGATATTCACTGTTGATATTTATTAACCAATTATTAATGTGCCAGGCACCATCAAATGAATCATCCTTGCTCCTATATGTTTTGGGAAATATTGCTCCCATTTTATACAATAGAAAACTAAGAAAACAAGAGGTTTGAAAGCATTTCTTTCTGTTGTGGTGAGACCTATTTCATTGCAGAACATGTGGCCATGAACCGCGCTTTCACACTTGTGTGTAAACACATACACTAGCCCACACAGAGTGAGACAACACAGAAGGATTTCCATGGAATACTGCCTTCCAGGCTTCCCTAACTACATCTTCGTTACGTAAAGGCTAAATCACTGTTAGATTTTCTCATGAAGGAATTTCAGAAGTTTTTTTCATTTACTCCAACTAATCATCTTTTCAGCAAACACACAAAGATTAGAAAAGAAAAAAAAATAAAACTTTGTGAATATGGAAACTGGAGCAAACACCAACAACAAAATACCATGAAAACCGCAGAATTAAATTAAGTCCACAAAATGCATCATAAAAAGGAAAACGCAGGCATTTAAAGATTTTAAATTCATTATAGACCAAAACACAAATCTGATCACAAGATTATCTGTATCTTTAATTTGCAGGCTCATGATCATGCTGAAGATAGGAGGTAAAATTCAATTTAAGGGGCAATTTGGGGCAATCATTCTATTTTCCTCAACACAAGAACAGGGAGAGAGAGGGGTAGTGATGCAGACGACATCTGCTGCGGGCCAGAGGCAGGAGAAGCAGAGATGTGATCATAGCTCCCATCATTCAGACACTCTGCTCAGCCTCAGGAAGGCTGGCAATACCACTGTCCCTGGAATGCAGGCTGCGGAGGCCTGGGTGATGAAAGTGCTGATCGTTAAAACACTTGCCCCAAGCAAGGTAATGCTTCACAACTGAATTAACTCAGTTCAAGAGCTTGATTTGGAGTCTTATTCCTCAACAGCCATCAAATGACATTCTGGGTTCATGGCATGTAAGATATGAAAAGACACCAGCAAAGCCATGCCTGAACACAAGCAGGTAAAGATGGACCTATCCATTAGCCCAGAGGCACTTATGATGGGGCAAGTGGCCGGGGGACAGAGAGTAAAAGATTCAAAACCAGCCTTCAAAGAACTGAACATATCCTTTACAAAATAACCACATGCAAACCCATGTGCTTGCAAATGTATATGCCTAGATTCTTCAGCAGAGACCATGATACAGGATCCTTAAAGACAAGAATCACCAAACTGTCTGTCTTTGCTCCACCAGAGCTGAACATGTTGCCTGGAGAAGCGTGGGTGCTCAGAAAAGCTCCGTCAAATAAAGGTCTGTCCTGCTGTTATCAGAATTAGAAGAGGGTAACAAAGAAGCACAGAACTCTCGTCGTCTACTGGGAAGTGAAAATGATATGTAGATGGCTTGCAGCCGTGGACCAAAATAGACACGTTGGGGGACAACTAGGAAATAAAGGCCAAAATGAAAACACTGCTGTTGGCGGTTGGGATTCTGAATATTTAGTTGTTTTTTCTAAACCTGTCTCTAATACTGCCACAGTGTCATCTCTACAACTTCAAAATTTATCAAATCTTTCATGCTGGAGGGAAGAAAAGAGTGGAACAGTGAGCGCAGTGCCAGCTCACAGGAAAAGTTTAAGCACGGAAGACCATTCATGGTGCAGCATAGTGAAGAACTCTGTGAGCATAGCCCATCCCTTCTCCATCCTTTTTCCTCATTATACTGAATTTCTTGCTTTGCTTCTAAGTATGTTAGATTTTGCTGTGGGGTTGGGGTACACAGCCTTCTCACTGCCTGGAATCCCTTTCCTCCTATTTATTCCTCATATAGAAAAATCCTACTGATTCTTCAAAACACAGCTTCAGCAGTCCCTCTCTAAAATGCTATCCTGATTCCCCACACCCTTACTGAATTTCATTTTTTGGCCCTTCCTCTAAGTTTCTATAGCAACTAACATCTAATTCTTAGACCCCCTGACACTGTATGTTCTATCACTCATTTCCCAGCCTTTCTCTTCCACTAGCCTGGACATTGCCTGCAGATAAATACACCTAGGGCTCAAAAGCCAGAGAGATGACCTAACATCTTTTTTTTTTTTTTTATCAGACTGTGATGTTATGACAGCGTGGTCATTTAGTCAAGATTCTTGGTTGCAAGTAACAGACAGCCACTGAAACTATTTTGAGCACTGAAAATACTTTTTTTTTTTTATAAAGACAGAGAGATGCTCTTCAGAGCACAAGATTAAAAAGCATGATTATGAAGGTAAGGAGCCTGGAGCGCAAAAGCCTAGGGGATCAGGGCAGCTCCCCTCTTAATCAACATTATTCTCCTCTTCTCCCCCACCCCAGTCTGCTAATCTGCACTGCTGCTGTAATATATATTTCTCTCCTCTGTGTCTCTCAAATGCTTATATAGTGGCTAAACATGAGCTCCTAGTGTCTGGGTTCAAGCCTGACTTTGTATTAATCAACCATATAACCCGAGCTAAATTACTTAGCTTCTCTGTGACTATGTTTCTTCTTCTGTAAAACAGGAAAAAGGATTACTGAATTTATGGCTATTGTGGTTTCTATCTAGATGTCCCTCTCTCCAAACCCTCAGCTGCTTATAGGTGGCGCTTTGGAGAGGTGATTGGATCATAAGGGCATGGTTTGCTTCCCATTGCCCTGCTGTGGTCTGCTCCTCCTCTGCCATGCCACCCAGCCCTGGAGCCGGCTGAGTGTGGGCAGACTTTCCTCCTTTATGTTGTGGGTGTCAGGTGTTGCATTCCTGCAATGAGAAAGTAACTAAGTGGAAGACACAGCTGCCCACAGCGTCCCAGCTTACGCAAACCACACAGTGTATCTAAAACATTTTAAATCCAGGTAAGCTTCTGAGAAAAACATTCAAACTGGTGCAGCTGGGGTCAGCTGAGCATCCTTGATCTACTCCATGGCAATCATGGGAAGAGAAGGAGAAGCAATTGGCAGGGCCATCCTCGGAGGTGATTGGGGGTGGCTGCTTCCAGCCACAGGGGCCAGGGGCTGAGCTGACACCATCAACAAGCAGAACGCTGCTCCAACCACCAGCTGCTGTCTGATGGCCTATGATGGCACAGGCACGGGCCTGCCGTGGGTTACAGCTGGGCCTCTTCCCCTCACAGCCCCAAGCCAGGCTCTTACTTAAAACACAAAGCTGCCTGTCAGCCTGCAGTAACACCTAAGGGAGCCCCACGAGTCAGCCCCTGACAAAGGTTTAATGGTGATGGTGGCAACTCTGACAAGAGCGACAGTGCGACCACAGGCCACGCTGCAGGCTGCAACCACTTCTCAGCAGCTCACTGCGGGACCCTGTGGCTTGACCAAGTCCGTGTGCCCTTCTAACTTGGCTAACGTGGCCTGGCTCTGGGGCTGGCCCTCCTCAGCTGTAATCTAGATGCTGGCTAGTGAGATCTATAGCCTCCTAAGCCCACTGCCACACAGAGCCTCCTCCTCACTGTCCAGGTTTAAGGAATACAGGCTTGGCATCCAATGAACAAAAGAGGAAAAGTCTCCAAAGGAGACCAACCATTGCACATCAAAAAGTTATGCTGCTGCACTCCAATCTCCAAGTAAAAGAGATCAATGGAGAAAGTTGCAGCTTTAAAAATAAAAGAATAGGGGCCTGGGAGATGGTTCAGTGGAACAAGTGCTTCCCTGGCAAGCGCAAGGGTCTGAGTTCAATCCCTGGTTCTGCCAAAAATAAATAAATAAATAAATAAATAAGGCTGAGGAGATAAGCTCAGTGGTCTAAGCACAAGCCTGGCAAGCACAAGGACCCGGGTTCAATCCCTGGTACCACATTCCACACCAGCCCTGCACTGTGCTGGGGCGCTGGGGAGGCTGAAACAGGAGGATCACTATGAGTCTGAGATACATAGCAAAACCCTGTACTAAATAAATAAATGAATAAATAAATTTTTATGAAAAGATAAAAGGTGAGCAATTGCTGGGGTTGCTTAGCAGCCCATAAAGACTCCAATGTAAATCTATATTTTAAAAAAATGTTTGTTGTAGTATGATCTAAACAGAAAACAAAGGCTTTGCCCAGCATGTCATTGTTATGGACTGACTGTGCCTGGGCCCCTTACAATACCTCTGTAGACATTCACTCCCCAGTATGATGATATCGGGCAGTAGCCTTTGGCAGGCACCTAGATCACACATGTGGCATTAATGCCCTTATAAGAATGACACTAGAAACTCTGCTCCCCACCCTGAGAGGACGCAGGACGAGTAGAAAGCTGCAGCCCAGGAAGGTATCTTCTCCCAGACAGCAGACTACTAGCTCTTCAATCTTAGATTACTCAGTCTTCAGAGCTGAGAAATAAATGTGTTGTTCAAGCCCCAGTCTGTGGTATATTTTGTTATAGCAACCAAAGCTGCCTAAGATAATCTTCAATCCACTCACCCACTTTCTTATTAAGTCCTCAAAACATTCAGCTAGTTGGGTACTGTGATCATAATTCCACAGGGGAAAGTGAGGCTTGGAAGGGCTAAAAGAATCATTTAAAGTCAAGGAAGCTTACATCAGCAAAACATTGATCTCAAACATGTAGGCTAACACCTTGCCCTAGTACTTTCTCAACTCCACCAATGTCTGCTGCCAATCACTTTATCAATTTCAAAGCAAGAAGCATCACCTCTGAACCACCTGGTGGACACACTTGCACACTGTGTTTTGTGCCAGTGCCAGCAAGGCATTCTCCACAGCTGCTGAACCAGAGCAGCTAATTGGATTCATATACCTAGCTTTAGGTTAGAGTTCATTTCCAGAAATGAAGCATTACCTTAATTCTTCCACCATGACAACTACCTCTACCATTGATACATTTATTGAAACCTCGAATATTAGACACCACCCTAAGTGCACTACAATGGTTAGCTCAGGTAGACCGCAAAGTGATGAGGAACATTTATTATCCCCATATTACAAACCAAGAAGTTGAGGCATAAAGGCATTGGCTTTACCTAAGCTTATGTAACAACGAGTCGAGATTTGAAGACAAAACTATCTGATGCCAGGCTCTACATCTTTATTACCAGTTTTTGTTGACACCAGTCACAGGACCAGGGTCAAGATCTCATATCCCTCTTGCATAAAAATATTCTGCCTTAAAATTTTTAGCTGTCACTGATAAGTAACATATAATAGCTACTACCTTAGATTCTTTGTAGAATTAGGCAGAAAAAAAAAATAGCCAGGATTTCTTTTAAGAAGTTGAGAGGCAGGATACACATATAATAAATGCACCAATAAATTTTGCTGTAGCATAAAAAGTAATTTCATTTTCAAATGGTGAATCCTACCTCACATGTATATGCAATTATAATCTTCTAGGTAGGGTTTATGGTACACATCAATTGAAGAAATGCTAGCACTTCAAGTGGATTTGGATAACAACAGCAGTCTAAAATCAGTCACTATCACTGAACACAGTCATTTGAAAGCCTGGAATTTGCTTTTAGAAAATTCATCTGAAAAAAGCAGCAAACCCTGAAGGTGGAAGGGGGAGGGGACATTTAACTGCATCACTTATCAGCTCTGTGGCTGTGGGAAAATTGTCAAAGCATGCTGAACCCACTTAGTCATGCACATACTAGAATGATACTGCACTGATCTTATGGGACTCCTCAACTCAAAGGACAATGATGAGTGTGACGGTGATGGTGAAGGTCATGGTGATGGTGATGGTGAAGGTGAAGGTGATGGTGATGAAGACAGTGATGGTGATGGTGAAGGTGATGGTGAAGGTGATGAAGACATTAATGATGATGGTGATGAAGACAATAATGGTGATGGTAATAGTGATGGTGAAGGTGAAGGTGACAGTGATGGTGAAGGTGATGATGAAGGTAAAGGTGAAGGTGATGGTGAAGGTGAACGTGAAGGCAAAGGTGATGGTGATGGTGACAGTGATGGTGATAGTGAAGACGAAGGTGATGGTGAAGGTGATGCTGATGGTGAAGGTGACAGCGATGATGAAGGTGATGGTGATGGTGAAGGTGAAGGTGACAGTTATGGTGATGGTGATGGTGACAGTGATGGTGAAGGTGATGGTAATAATGAAGGTGATGGTGATGGTGATGGTGAAAGTGATGGTGGTGAAGGTGATAGTGATGGTGATACTGATAGTGAAGGTGATGGTGAAGGTGAAAGTGATGGTGGTGGTGAAGGTGATGGGGATGATGATGAAGACAGTGATGGTGATGATGAAAGTGATGATGATGGTGATGGTGAGGGTGACGGTGATTGTGAAGGTGACAGTGATGGTGAAAATGATGGAGATGTTGAAGGTAGAGGTGATGGTGAAGGTGATGGTGATGGTGAAGGTGACAGTTAT
>NDGM011042551.1:0-11840 GCA_002564305.1 Octomys mimax | reverse complement strand
GACCCCGGCACACAGCAGGGGACCCCGTTCCTCAGAAGCCCAGTTACTCACCGACAGAACTCAACCATGCGGCTGGTTCTTCACCTCACTGAGGTGCTTCCTGGCTAGCAGAGTCCAGCCAGGAAGAAGGCGCGCGTCCGAGACCCAGGGGGTAAGTGCGAGAGCCTTAATCGTCTTCAGGAACCGGGGATCCTGGTGTTTCCCGACTTCAGCCCACAAGCATTTGCTGGGCGGACGCGCGCTGGGCTTTCCTCAGGTGCCGCTCCTGTCGTGTTCATCCAGAGTCCTGCACACACAGGGCCCCTCCTGTGTGCCCTGTGTTCTTAGACTCGGAAGACAGAGGGGAGCACACGGCCTCCAGTGGGGTACGTGAGGGAGCAGAGGGGGTGTGCTCCAGGCAGCAGAGACCCCGGGTCCCGCTCAGGAGGCCCCAGCACTGCCCAGGGCGTGTGCCTCAGAGGTGGGGACACACAGTGGGCTCTGGGCCCAGGGAAACACGGGCAGAGACCCTGAGAGGACCGGAGGATCCTCACAGGGATCCCCACAGGTGGGGTTCCCTGCCCTCATTGGGGGACGCAGGGCCTGTGGGGTGACATGCATGCTAATGCTGAGGGGTGAGGACAGCGCAGGAAGGGCAGGACCTGTGTGAGGCAGGAGCCTGGCCCCTGGCTCTGGAGCTCCTGGGAGGGCGTGGCCGGGCCGCCAGGGCCTCTGTCTCTCCTTGCAGTTGGGAGCATAGCAGCCATGTGTCGTCTTGTGCTCCTCTTGTGCTCTCAGGGTGACTTTGCTTCCCGGGAAGGGCTGGGCTTGGCTGACAGCTAGCTAACCTGGCCTACTGCGCATGCGCACATGCAGATGCCTCTTGGCCCAGACTAGGAATTAGAAAATTTGATAAGAATGAAGGAGAAATGTGTCAGGCCGCAGGCTCCAAATTCAGGCACGGAATTTGCCAGGGCTGCGGTACATATGGGAGTGTGTGTGCGTGCATGCATGCACGTGTGCGTGTGTGTGGTTTGTGCAAGGATGCAGGAGTGTGAGCATCTGTGGGTGTGAGTGTGCACGCGTGAGGTTGTGTGTGGTATGTACAAGGACTAGGTCTGTGGCTCGGAGCCTGTGGCACAGGTATGGGCGTGTGAGCGTGTGCAGGAGGATGAGTCTCCACACGGGAGGGGTATGCACACACACGGGAGGGGGTGTGGCGGTGCATGCATGTGTGAGCAGGTGTGCATGAGTGTGAGGTGTGGATGTGTGCTGGGGAAGGCTGGGTGGCGCGCGCGGAGGAGGAGACGGCCTGGTGGAAGCTCTGCCTGTCTCTGATTGTCACGCAGTGTCAAATCGGCCCCTTCGGAGCTGCAGGGGCGAAGCCGGGTGACTCAGCCCCTTCCCCTCAGAGACCAAGCTGCCGGAGGCTCCCCGGGCTGTCAAGAGGCCCTGAGATCTGAGACAGCCTTCAGGCAGCCCTGGCTGGGCAGGCGTCGGGTGCAGGCCTGGCCTGGCCCTTGGCATGGACACCATCACTGCACAGGTGGTGGCTCCTGGGGCTGGGGATCCTTGGGGTTGCCTGAGTGCAGCGTCCCTGTTTGCACCTGTGGCACCCTGGAGCCTTGGGGCTGCTGGGGTATTGGGGTGCACTGTGGTGTCTCGCTGCCTCTGGTCTCTTTTTCCGGTCCCCCTCTCCCCCACTGTCTTGTTCGGATCCTGTGGTCATGGTGCATGTTCTCACCCTGCCCGGATTCAGATGTTGGAGCCTTGCTCTGCATTGCAGCCTCGTTTACCAGGTGGTGGTGACGGTTGGGCGAGGTGCGTGGTGGGGTCTGCGGAGATTTGTCCTTCTGGGGAGAGGACGAAGCTGGCCATGCTAGCCTGGGGTTTGCAGAGAGGCCCCGGTTTCTCTGGCTGTGCCACCATGGTGTGATCAGGGCTTGGGGAAAGCACCAGCGTGTGGCGCTGCCTCCCACAGAGGACCCATAGCAGAGGGAGAGCCACACGTGGCCGTTGGCAAGTTGAGACCCCAGATGTGCAGGGTCAGCGTGGGCGACAGCCGGCAGCCTGCTCGTGGCTTGTGTCTGAGTGTTTGGCCAGCTCTGCTGTGGCCAGCAGTGCCCAGGCAGGAGACATGGAGGCAGGAGACCTTCCCGTCTCAGCTTGGGCCTGCAGAAGGCTTAGGGTCAGATCCCTCATGTGTGCCTTGGAGTTTCGGGACCTGGCAGGCCAGAGACTCGGTCCCCTAACACTCAGCTCAGTGGGGGAGACCTCCTGGGATCTTCGAGGGACCCAGTGACCCCAGCTCCTGGGCGACCAGAAAGTGCTGCCCTTCCCTTCCTAACTCTGCCAGGCCTGCAGAGACCCACGTGCCAAGGAGCCACACGGCATCACGCCCTCTGGGTTGGTCCCCTTCTTCCTCCAAGGGGCCCGTGGCACCCCACCAGCTGCTCCTGGCCTCCTGCTCACCTCTCACCTTTGTCCTTCAGGGGAGCACTGCCAGGTGAACGCCCGCTCCGGTCGCTGTGCCAACGGCGTGTGCAAGAATGGGGGCACTTGCGTGAACCTGCTCATTGGTGGCTTCCACTGTGTGTGCCCCCCGGGCGAGTTCGAGCGGCCCTACTGCGAGGTCAGCACGCGTAGCTTCCCACCCGAGTCCTTCGTCACCTTCCGCGGCCTCCGCCAGCGCTTCCACTTCACCGTCTCGCTCACGTAAGTGTGCACCCCGCGTCCATGCAGTCCTCATGTCACCCGCCTGGGGCGCAGGGCAGGTGTCCTCTGCAGGAGGCTCTGGTAGGTGCGGGCTGCAGCTGGGCAGTCTGGGGCTGCAGGCTGTGTAGCAGAGGGTGAGGATTTTAGCTGTGATAGTGGACATGGAACAAGCCCTGCCCCCTCATTTAGATTTAATTACATTTTAAAGATCAGCCAGGTGTGGTGCTGCTCACTGATAATCGCAGCACTTGGTAGGCTGAAACAGGAGGATCGCCGTAAGTTCAAGGCTGACACATATAGCAAGACCCTGTCGCAAATAAGCAACCGGACAAAAATGATGTGCAGTTCATATGACCTAGCAGGTGGTTCCTGCGAGGTGGCTCGGCTGGTGTTTGGGTGACGCTGTAGCACCCTATCCTCTGTCCTGGGAGGATCCACCGCCCAGCATGGCCTCAGGCTGCCATTCAGTACTGAGTGCCATGTCCCTGCTTCTCTGAGGGTACTGCTCTGGGCCTGTCTCTGTATCCCCTGCAGCCTTTGTGAGGCTCCTCATCCACTCGGAAGGAGTCTGTGCTGCCTGCTCACTCATGGTGACTTGTGACAGGTTGAGGCTGGGGTGTGCGAGCCACGTGGGGGTGGTGGCCACATGTAGTCACATACATCCTGGGGACCCTCAGGCTACTCGGCCATAGGAGTTCATCCAAAAGGTGACTGAAAGCCCAGGTGCAGGAGGATGACCTGGGAGCCAGCGACAGTGCTGGAGGCCACCGAGGGAAGCCTGCTGAGCCTGATGCAGAGAGAGCTGGTGGAAAGGAGTCCTGCTGGCCCGGTGCGGTGGTGGCTGCTGTCAGCCAGTACTCTGGGAGGCTGAGGCAGGAGGATCACAAGGTCAAGCAAGGTTGTCTCAGAATTAGAAAAAAAGATTGAAATGGGCTTGAGCTGTAGCCCCATGTAAGGCCCTGGGTTCATTCCCAGGACTGAAAGTTAAAAAAAAAAAAAAAAAGTAGTACTGCTTAGACACTGTGTGCAATACCACGAGACACACCTGCATGTCCCACTGAGTGAGCCTCCGCAGGGTTCTTTCATGTGGTGCAGTTTCCAGGCCGCACCCTTCTGCCTGACCGGCTTCAAAGGTCCAGCCACGGCCAGTGCTCCCAGGTTCCCTGTAAGAGCGGGTGCTCCGTGCTGCGTTCAAGGGGAGGGGCGGGTGCAGGAGCCGCTGGCGAGGGCTGCTCAGGGCTTTGTCTCGGGGCTTCTCTCCTAGCCCTTCTCCTCTTTCCAGTGTCTGTTGCTGAGTGAGCCCTGCCCGGGGTGGGCAGGCTCCATGCCCAGCTCCCCTCGTCCCCGCTTTGTCTTTCCCTCCTGCTTCCCTGGGCCCTGGCTTCCCTCAGCTTGTTTTCCACCTCCCCTCGCTGGGCCAGCTGTGTCCCTCTGTCCCCAGCAGTGGCACCTGCTCCCTCCTACCTGGGTCTGCAGAGAACAGAGGCCAGGTAACACCCGTGTCTGCTCCCGAGCCCCTCCCCTGTGCGGTGTGGGGGCTGTGGGGACTGTCCTCGCCCTGGGTGCTGTGCCAGGGACACAGAGGCCAAGGTCAGCTGCTTGAGCCTGGCTCCAACCGACCCATTGCAGGGTAATGTCTGGCGAGGGTCCCTCGCCTCTGGATCTGGGGGTGTCAGGGCCCTTGGTGTCTTGGGGGGATCTAAGACCCAGTTGGGGTGTGGCTGGGTTTTGAGTTGCAAGTGACTCCTTTGTTTCTTAAGTGCTTCCCATAGAGCTGGGTTGGACTGGGCAAGCTCCACACAGTCCTGTCCCTCCCCTTGAGCATTAGCCTTCTAAACAGATGCAAAAGGCCGGTCATTTCAGGAATAAACCCAACAATGTGACAGGCTGACCCAGCAGGCACAGCCCAGCAGCAGTGAGGTAGGGAGGTGCGGGACAGCTGCCCTAAGGGCCTAGGCTGCGACTGGGGCAGGTGTGGCAGGTTCAAAGGTCCTGGGCCCCCTTCAACCCGTGTTTGGGAGCAGGAGGTGCTGACTCGGCTGGAGTGAGCCGGTGGCCTCGGGGAGACCTAGATGGTCCTTCAGCACAGTGTCCTGTGAGCAGGAGCGTGCCCCACGCCTGGTGCCGCGTGTGGGCTCACTTCCGGGGGAGAATTCTGTCTTCCTGTGTTCGCCGTCCCAGCCCATCTGTGGCTGGCTTATCCTCTGTGTGTCATATTCTCTTTGTGCAGCCAATCGGTCACACTCTACAGGAGTTGTCGCCAACGTCCTCCAGGACTTCCGGTGTGCTGATCACCTCAACCCTCCAAGTTAAGACAGTGCCAGGACCAGAATCTGCTGGACCGGGCCTGCAAAGCACCCTTCTGGCCAGGCCGCCTCCCCTCCAGGTGGCCTGCGGGCCACATGTGACGGGCTTCTGCTTGCCCCACAGGTTCGCCACGCAGGAGCGGAACGCGCTACTGCTCTACAATGGCCGCTTCAATGAGAAGCACGACTTCATCGCGCTGGAGATCGTGGGTGAGCAGGTGCAGCTCACCTTCTCGGCAGGTAGGCCTGCAGGAGCCTCTGAGCCCTGCTGTGGCATGGACCGCCCGGGACGGCTCCCACTTCCCAGACTGGCAACCCTTAAATAAAGTGTGGTATGGCTGGAGCCCAGGCCTGTGTGTGTGCCGGGGAGGACTGACCTTAGCCTTGGCCTGGAGCAATGCGACGGGGGCTTCACGCAGCCCAGAGCAGAGAGTGAGAGGGGCTGGGTCCCAGTGCCCCCCGGGGGCGGCTGTCCTGCGGCCTCTTCCTCCGCCAGGCCCCACCCCACAGGGCCACTGCCGCCTCAGCACTGTGGGCTGACACTGTGGGCTGCACTTCTGCCCCACGTGGTAGCAGGTATTCTCAGGACTGAGTGAGGCTTGTTCTTCCATTACGGGGCGCCCAGCTGGGCACAGGGGGGGTTTCTGTCCCCGGAGCCCTGGTCCTCTGGCCTCGGGTAGATGGCAGCAGTCCGCTGGTTTCCCAACTGTAGAGAGGATACAGCACCACCAAAACACTCGCCGACCAATACGGGAGGGACACCACACTCTGCCAGGCCCTGTCTTCAGACCCACGCCAGTCCGTTCTAGGACATCCTGCTGTGGATGGAGTCCCTGCCGGGCCCTGTCCTTGGTGCATGTGGACCCTCTACTTGGCCAGGGCTGGTGCCAGTCAAGGTCCCAGAAATGCAGATTCCAGGCACCACCCTGGCCCCACGGGAGTGGGGTCCCCTGGGGAGAACGCCCTAAATACCCCAAACCAAGATGCCCAAGTCGGGTGTGCCAAGCCCTCACCATGCAGCCCACTGTGTTGCGGACTTTAAAAGGCCAGGCATGGTGGTGCACACCTGTAATCCCAGCACTCTGGGAGGCTGAGGCAGGAGGATCACAAGTTTGAGGCCAGCCTGGGTAACTTAGCAAGACCTTCTCTTAAAACAATAAGGTCTGGGGACATAGCTCAGTGTGAAGGCCTTTGATCAGTCCTGACACTGCAAACAGAAGAATTAGAGTCAAAACAGTAAAGGGAGGGAAGAGACTGTGGCATGGCCAGGTAAGAGCAGGGAGACGTGCAGTGCGTGGGGGTCTGGGCCCGGGCCCGGGCCCGGGGTGCTGGGTGCGTGGGGAGGACACAGGCCTCCCCATGAGTGTCTCTCCTGTGCACCACATTGCATTTTCCACATTTAAAAAGCATGAGCAAGAATTACTTTTGTAAGCAGAAGGCAAAGCAGAGCAGCGGCTGCTAGGAGACTGCGACCTGCTCCCGCCGAGGGTGACCGCGGCGCCCTCGCTCTGGGTGGGGCCGCTCTGGGGGCAGGGCCACTACCCCTTCCTCCCTTGGCCCTGCAGTGCCTGAGCCCCCCCATAACCTGTGCCCCTTTGTACCTCCTCCTGCCAGGTGAGACCACGACTACCGTGGCACCGCAGATCCCCGGGGGCGTGAGTGATGGGCGCTGGCACTCCGTGCAGGTCCAGTACTACAACAAGGTAGGAGGGACCCGCTGGCTGTTCCATCTTGGAATATCGATACTGTGTGGCTCAGACTGCAGGGGAGAAGCTAGGAGCCCTTGAGAGCGCAGGTGGCCGCGCAGGGGACCCAGCCTGGGCCGGAGCGCACTGTCTACAGCTGCCTCAGCTGGAGTCATCCCCAGGGAGGAGTCGTGCCCGGGAGGGTGCCGGGCCACCCTGCGAAGCTCTGGGGCTACCCTGGACTGGTGCCCAGGAGCCCTGGGGATGGTTTCCTGGACTGCTTCTCCTTGCCGTTCATCAGCTGCTGATGCTGAGAAAGTGTGCTCTAGGTTTTGCGTAAGAAGGCTTCCTGGGCCCTGGTTCTTCCTGGGACGCTCCTGTCCCTTGGGTCAGCACTGGCCTCTCCTGCCCCTTGTTGAGCTCAGCTGTGGCCCAGGGCTTCTGCAGAGCTGGACAGCAGGAAGGCCTCCTCCATGAGGACTGGACCTCCAGGGGTCACTGCCTGAGTGACACTGTGGACACAGGGCCCCACCCCCTGCTGGGGGCCCATCACCACTGCCGTCTCCCTCCCAGAGCCTCCCCTCATCTGCCCAGGACATCCTGCCATCCTCCCTTGCCCCCAACAGGCTGCAAGAAGCCATGACCAGGCCAGGGATGTGACTCAGTGACATAGGCGTCTGCCTGGCAAGCTCAAAGTCCTTAGTTTGGTCCTCAGTACCACACACACACACAAAAGCCATGATCAGCATGGTGACCACTGCTCTTGTCCTGTGTCCCCCCTGGGGGAGCAGTCCCAGGGCTCAGGCATTGTGGGTGCTGCAGCTGTGTGCCCAGGGAGGGGAGGCCCTCGGGGCTGGAGACTGAGTGCACCCTGGGGACAGGAACGGCAGGCGGGCCCTGGTCAGGGGCACCTGCTGCCGTCGGGATGGTTCATCCTGCTGTGGGGTGCGCTCAGCAGGGCACAGTCACCTCGTGAGTGTGTGGTGGGGGCTCCCCCAGCCACACCTGTCTGGCTTTGCCCTGTTTCAGAGGCCCAAGTGTGGGCAGGGAGGGTGGCCTCGTGGCTTTGGGGGCAGGGACCACACACATGAAAGACCCATCCCTGGGCTTGGGTGCAGCCCACATTCTGTTTTTCTTTCCACACTGTCTTCGAGTGGGAGGTGCATCTTCTGCAGGGGCCTCTTTCCTGCTTCAGCTGCTCTGGAGAACAGGTCCCCCCAGGGCCCACGTGCGAATTTCTACCCCGTGACCCACTCTTTAGGTTGGGGGTTCCTTCCAGCCTCTGCCAATGGGAAAGTCCTCTCCATGTAGCACCTGAGGGCCAGCCNCTCCCTCTGGGCGCCCAGAGCTAGGGAGCTGGGACACCCAGCTCCTGTGTCTTGGAAGGGCAGGGCCCATCAGTGTCCCCATGTATCTCTGAGTACAGGAATGGCTCTGTCTGATGTCAGGGCCCAGCTTTGCCCCAGGGAACAACCCAGACAGATAGGCGAGCCCCCCACAAGTGCTCTGTCCACGTTCTCCGGACATTTCCCTGGGTCTGGCAGAATAACAGAGACACCTGTGGGAACACGGTAACTCCAAGCTTGAGGACCAGGTTGAGGGTCTGTGATCTTGTGGCCCAGAGAGGTCCTGGCTTTGTCCTGATGCTGCACAAGCTCTTGAAGGAAAAATGACCCCCAAGAGGGGCGCTCTTGCCACCTCAGGGCCCCTCCCTTTCTCCAGAGCTCTGGAAACTGTAGTGGGCATTGCTAGGTGGAGGGGTGCCGGGACTGTCTCTTGTGAGGTTCGGTGTCCGCAGCCACAGGCCTTTTGCTGCGCCTGGCTGGCAGTCCACAGTCTGGATGCCCCCTGGCAGAGGTGGCAGCAGCAGCCAGCAGCGTGTCCCTCAGCCGGTGGCACCCACGAGGCCATTTCAGCCCAGGCGCTGTGTCACCATCCTGTCTGTCCTCTTTCCACCTCCAGGGTCATGCAGAGGCATGAGCTTGTCACATAGTGGCCACTGGGGGACAGGGGTCCAGAGCAAGGTCAGCAGGAAGTGGAAGGCTGACCTGCAGTCTTGGGAAGCCACGCCTGCATCTCCAGGGATGCAGGGCACTGTGGGTGTGCAGTGATCCCCTGCAGGCAGGAGCAGGCCCCTCCAAGGCCCCCTCTGTTATTTTGCTTATTCTGTGGAGTCAGGCTGAGTGGGCTGCACAGGGATCACGTCCTCCATCCGTAGGAAGGCAGGGCTAGCTCTACGTGACTTCTGCCTCAGTGGTGGCTCTGACAAACATAGGTGCAGGGACACCCCCTGCTTCTTGGAGTTGCCTGGCCCAGCACGACTTGGGGATACATGGTTCTCAAGAAGGAGGGAGGCAGTGGTCCAGGTCCGGATGTACCTGCCCTGGGAAGGTCTCTGTGGTGTCTTCCATACTGTCTCTGGTTCTGTCCCTGGTAGCAAGAGCAGGTGACCCTGAAGATGCCAAGAGGAGGTGGTGGTGGTGCAAGTTGATTTGCCGAGACCTGGCCGGAATCTTGGGGGGGTGTGACTTCTCCTGGGGGTGGAGGGCTGGCCCTTATCACTGAACACGTCCACTCTACAGCTGCTGCCTTGTGGCTGCCCTGTCTACTGGGGCGCTTGGATTCATAGGAAAACACAGTTGGTAAACTGGACATCCAGTTTCTGGGTGAGGGTGCAGATGCAGGTGTTGTGGGGTCTCTGGCTGTGTCTTGCCGTCTGCTGCTCCCCCCACCCCAGAAGCCCTGCCGTGTCCCTTCTACCCGAGACCACCAGATGCACTGGAGCCACACACGTGTGCCCCGTGGGCACCCCCGGGACACAGGCAGGGTGGACGGGAGTGATGCCAGGGGCAAGAGTCCAGGCCAGGTCTGTGTCAAGGGGGCACTAGGCATCTGCTGGTGCTGGGCCCATGGCTCTGGGCCTGTCCTGGCAGCATCCCGGCCAGCAGCCCCAGATGCCCATCAGAGTGAAGCCAGAGGATCGCCAGTCACTGCCCGATGTTCCCTGAGGGAAAACTATCCCCATGGGACAGGAGGAGTGGTAGGTCAGCGGCAGAGTAGGGTGGCCTGGTGTGCAGGGGTGTGGCAGCCTTCAGGAGTGCCTGGCTTGGGGACGGATCATGGGGCTGTGCTTCCCATAACAGCTGCCCTCCAGCCGGTCTCTGCTCTGGCCGAGCAGAGTCCTTGCCCCGCAGATCCCGTGACTGACCCCGAGGTGACCTCCGATCCCCGTCAGAAATGGCTCCAGCCTGGCTGAGGTGTGTGACCTCCTGGGCCTGTGGCAGCACGTGCACCCTAGATCCTGGGAGGATGGGCTGTGCCCCACCCCCACTCATCATTGCATGCAGGACACTGCCAGCCACCCGCGCGCGTGAGAAGGAGCTGGGCACCTCTTGCCCTCTGGGAGCCCGAGTTTCCCTGCAGGGTGAGAGGACCGTGCTCACAGGCGGCCCTGCCTCGCCGTTCCCACCTGTGGGGAGATGGGAGAAGCCGGGGACCAACGCGGGGCGTTGGTGTTGCTGGGTGAGGAGTGGGGTGCGCACCCACCTCCGCCCGGCCTCCAGGCTGCAGCACAGACCGTAGTTGGCAGGACTCAGTGCCCGCAGCAGTGCTGGGCCAAACGGCAGCAGCATCATCACTGCCCTTTGGGGATCCTTGAGGTGCATGTCACATATCGCTGGAAGGAGAGACAAGAACGCATGCTCCCCCACCTGGCACTGGGGCACAGCCCCGGGCCAACTCACCCAGCTGCCTTCCCGGCCTTTTTTTAATGTTTTATTTAGAGCCAGGTTTTTTTCTAGATCTTAGAATGCCCCTGCCTCAGCCTCCCAGCAGATGGGGATTACAGGTGTGCGCTGCCGCCACACGCAGCTGTCTTAGTACTCGCTGTGTCCTTCGTGTGGTTCTCGGAATGTGACAGAGCTGGAGCCGCTCGTGTGTGTGCCTAGGAGCCATATTTTACACATTTTCTATTTCAACAAACCATACCTTTTTTTTTTTTTTTTCATTTTATATATTTGGTACAGGGTCTCACTACACAGATCGGACTCGTAGTGATCTTCCTGTTTTCAGCCTCCCCAGCACTGGGATTACAGGCGTGCACCACCATGCTCGGCCTGGGTCACCAGCTCAGCACACCCTGGGGCTGGCACAGCATGTAGGACTGGGGATCAAACCCTGGTCCCTGCGCTTGCCAAGGCTGGCACCTAGTCCACTGTGCTATCTCGCCAGCCCCAACAAATCCTATTTGAAGGCTATGTAAGGTCATGGCAGTGACCTTTCCTGGAGGTCTGTAAACTTTACAGAAAACCATGAGTATCTCCGGAGGTGTATTAGCACACCTCCCTGCCTGACTGAGACTGTTGATCGGCTAGAGAGCCTGGGGCTGTTCAGTGAGAGCCCTGATGTCCCCCAAGGTACAGCGGCACTGTTCCCTGCCCCCCTCCCCGCCACCTGGCCCACAGGGTGTCCCATCCTGTGCCCTCTGGGTGTCTGCTTCCTGGAGGGCTGCATTCCCAGGCTCCCAAGGGGCCCTTATCTGACATCTCAGGCTTGGAATGCTAGCCTCCTTCTGGAAGCCAGGGGCAGGTAATAAAACCCACACAGGCCTGGGGGGCCAGCGAGCCCCCTGAGGGAGGTGATGCTGTGCTATGGTAGGAAGAGACACCCCATCCTGCTGGAGGACAAGTGGCCTGGTTCCTTTTCTAAATGTGACCTCCTGCACTGGTTGAAAACCACCTCTGGGTAACTTGAGGGCACCCAGAAGTGTCGCCTGCCCACCTCGGGCCTTTTCATGCATGACCCTTTGTGGGGAGTCCCCAGTCCCTGTTAGGGACTCCTGTCGGTGGTGGTGGTGGTGGTGATGGGTGTTTGCTTCCTCTGCCACCATCTGTCCCTGGCTCCTCCTGGCCTCTGCCACCTCAGCAGCAGGGTGCCGGCTGATAGATGCCCACGTTGTGCTGCGTCAGCTCGAGTTATCCTCTCGCCCTGAGGAGACAACGAGGACCTGAGGGTCGGGGAGGCGCCGTGCCGTGCTTGAGCCTGGCCATCACCTTGGGGTGTCTCTCCTACTTCAGTTCCCTGATCTGCAGATGTCTCGTCACATCTGGACAGGAGGTGGGACAGGAGGTGGCAGGTCCTGGGGCCTCTGGGGAAA
>NDGM011042536.1:0-14937 GCA_002564305.1 Octomys mimax | reverse complement strand
GCTTTAGCCAAGCTTGTTCTAAGTAGGTGCTTTAGACCACTGAGCCATCTCACCAGCCCCTCACTGCACCAGTTCTAAAAATGTGCACCAAGTTTGTTTCAATTAGGAATGGAAAAATAGGGACATGGAAACGAAGCCGTTTATGCATACAGAGCCTAGGAAACAGGAAGAAAAGCTTGTCGCACAGAGCCCTGGGAAGGGTCAGCATTGGCCAAGAGGCAGGAAGGGTGAGCCCAGGGCCTTTATCAGGGTTTAACACAAAGGAATGGTTAAGGCAAGCAGGCACCCAGGGGAATATGGCATCAGATAGTCTGAATGATCATGGTGAGTTCTGGGTTATAGAGATGAGCTCGGTTGCCCAGTATCTGACTCTGGTATGAATTAAGTCAGCAGAAGCATGAGCTTTGTGTATACGAGTTGGATACAAGAGGTAAGTTGAGGTCCGGCGAGATAGCTCAGTGGACTAAGCACTTGCTTAGGCAAGTGCAAGAACCCAGGTTTGATTCCAGCACCACATGCCTGGACGGCTCCACCCCTGTGTATGCTGAGGTGACCAAGTCTGGGTGTGGTGGTTCACGCCTGTAATCCCAGCACCAGGGAGGCTGAAAACAGGCGATCACTATGAATCTGAGCTGTGTAGTGAAACCTTGTACCAAACACACTAAAAAAAAAAAAAAAAAAGTAAGTTGGACATGTGGCTCTGGACTGGTAAATGTCTATCAAAGGCCTGCAGGAATTCCTTCGTACATTTTGCTAGTCCTGGGAGGGGCAGTCTCTCCAGGATCAAGGCCCCACATGCTAGAGCTTCAGAATTACAGAGAATTGAAGATAGAAACAACTCAAGGATATGTTGCAGGAGCTTACAATCCCTGGCTACCGGGCCTTTAGCACAAGTGTTTCTTTGCCATTGTTACATGGCCCATAACGGGTGGGGCTGTGCCTCACTGCAGAGTCACTAAGGGTCCAAAATGATGGCCACACTTCATACCAACAGACACCTCCACTGTCACCAAGGAAGAAATGGAGGAAAGTGGCAAATCATACCTATGGCTTTACAGCTCCTCAGAAGTGACAGGCGAGTCACATGGCCAGAAAAGCTCAGTGTTATGATGTGCTAGGCAGGAGGATAAATGGCTCTTATGACCACCCTGTCACTTCAAAGGAACTGTTCTTTTATTTAAGCCAGTTTTCATTCATAAACAGAACAGGGAGTAGTATCAAGCACTCCGTTGCAGTGCCTTTCCTCATAACAAACCTTATCACCTGTGTGGCCCACAAAAGCATTTGGGCATTTCCCAAATATACTACCCTTCGCCCCAGCCCTGAGAGTCAGTGTAGCTTTATTCCTAAGTATTTGTGCATTTTACTGCGATGAAGGTAGCCCAGAGAGATCCTGGGCTATTTGGAATTCAAATCTAGGTCATTTCATTTAAAAGCTAATGGTTTCACCATTTCTCTCTTAATCTGGAGACCAGAACGTTCAACTCTTCACAGATCACTGACGTCATCCCTACCCCGGCAGCTTTGCCTTTCCACATTTCAGGGCTTTCCCACACCAGCCAGTTGCCTGCACACCCACAGTGAGCATCATTAGTCAAGCTTTGTGGTCCTGGGCTTTACAAATTTCATGAAGCAAGTCCAGCCTTGGGAGAGGCTCTCTGGGATCTCATTTGCTGAATGTTATCGCAAGCGAGACCTGTTCTTTATTCCTTTTTATATTTTAATGTGGAAGCCACATTGGCTTCCACCAAACTAGCGTTTTGAAAGTTTTCCAGTGGCTGAACATTTACAGAACTATTTCAGATCTGTGTCTGCTGATTTCCGAAGGCTGATGGTTCCTAACCCCCCGGACGGCACCATGCTGACCTTTCCCAACTTCCTTCTTTCAGTGGTGCTCACATTGCTGTGGCTTAATCATCCTTTTTATAGCCACCTTGAGGAAGGACAAAGATTTGCTAGCAGTATTCCTGCTTGGAGCCAGAGGATGTCAATCTTCAAAAACAAGATCATTCTTTCTTTGAGGAAATGTCAAGGACTCTAAAGCGTGTGTCTGCGAGGCTCTGTTTCTGTTGGCCTGGGGGCTCTTGGGCAAAGCTCTGACGGGCTTTTGCACCTTGTGCGTGTATAGAGACAATGCATTAGTTTGTCACTGCTGATACACCATACCCAGTGCCCACCACTTACAGGAGGAGAGGTTTATTTCAGCTCATGTTTCTAACCATGATCAGCAGGCTTCTAAAAAGAAGCAACTCGGCTAAGGGGCCTGGAGGAGGAAAACCTGTTTACATCATGGCAGCCAGGAAAGAAAGAACAAAGGGAGCATCTGAGAGGGACAGAACTGAGCCTTTCCAGGCCTCCCCAGGGATCTACCTTCCTGACCAGCCCCAGCCCCTAATAGCATATTTAACTAGAAGCCCATCATTAGTGAACTGATACACCAATGAGCAGTTGCCCCATGAATCAGTCACCTCCAGTAAGCACCATCCATGTGCACATGTGCCTTTGAATGGCCATCTAGATAGAAACCATAGCAGATACCTATGAGGCATGATGGAAGGATGCAGGGAATGTTTTAGAACTAGCACAGTAAAAGATCCATGTCATTCATGTCATTCATCGCCTTCAAAATACTCCTCCTTGATTTGAAGACAACCACATCTTTCTTGCCAAGTTTTGAAGCAGCTCTGGAAAGTCCTCCATCATGAGTGTCTTTATGAGGTGTGACTTAAATTACAGTGACTCCCACTGCCGGGTGCTACCCAGTGGGAAGGTGGACTCATAAAACATTACAGTGGGACTTCATCCACTTCATTCACTGGATCTGGTGCCATACAACTTCAGGGTCTTCCGCTAAAGTCATGGTTAAAATGACCATGAAGGGCTTACATTTTTAATCAATTCAGGACACTGAGGCAGCCGCAACACTACAACTGAAGACATGCATGAAAGAGGACTTCCAGAACTGCTTCAGAAAGTGGCAAGAATGGTGGGTTAAGTATGTTTGAAGTAAAGGAGAGTATTCTGAATGGAATTAATGACAGTGGTTCTTTTACTGTAATGTTTCTTTTTATGTAGATATTTACTGTATTTTTCCATCACACCCTATTCTTAGTTGATGCCTCATATAGAACATTACATGGGTTCACTGGCCAGAGAATGGAGGAGATCAGTGGACGTCTATTTTGGCTGAGCCTGACCCCATTTCCTTGTATTGCTGTGTACAGAGCTGGCCTGGACTTTTCTGTATCCCTTCAGTTGGCTTTAAGCAATGCATATTGGTCAAGACACTGCTGGTGGGAGTCTTTGGAGATGACATGCATGTTTCCCTGGTATCCCCCATCTGCTGCTCTTTAATATGAGCTGGATGGAGATGGGACAAAGGGCCAATGCCCCCACTGTTGGCTGGGATTGAGCCTTGAGACAGAGGCAATGACTTCCTGGGGCTTGAAAGATTACACATCAGAGCTAAAGCACCAGATCCTAAAACATTAGATACTATCTCAGTTGTGTAATGCAAATTACTCTCTGCATATCCTTCTTCCTGCGTATTGCAGAGGCAAATACAGGCCTCCTACCTAGGCCAGCCCACAGTACTCACCTAATTCCTGCCATTCTCAGTCACTCCTCCTTCATGACTGAATACAACTTGGGTTCAGCCCTGAGTGGAGGCCTTTTTTCTAGACAGCCATCACCATGGCTGGACTTAGGACCACCTTGGCTCGCCATAACTATAAATCTGTCTTAATATCCTTATTCTCACCATAGGTTGCATTGGAAGTGATAAACTAATTTATCCATGGGATTACAAATATAAACTTCCCTGACCAAGAGGAGGACCAGGAAGGGCTCTCTGTAATTGGTATCAAGCTTTGCGCAGTGGCAATATCGTAGCCAGTGAGGTTTATCCGAGGCGTGATTATTACTGATTGAAAGCTATTCCCAATACCCCGCCATGACATCTTGAAATATAATTGGTATCAAAGTCGGAATGGCCATATGATCCAAGACATCACCCAGCACAATACAATACTATTCCAAAAAATTGAGTAAAGCTATTTTTTTTAAGTAAAAGTATTAACTGAAGGGTGCATCAGGACAGCAGAGGGCACTGGGGATATTTTATGAACATACAGGGACCCACATCATTACGGGCTGGCCTCTGGTTAGAATTTTAGGAACTCAGAGAAAACTGCTACCCAAATTATTTTTCTTACCTGTTTATTAAGCTTTGGGAAGCAAGAGGCACTGCTTTAGTTAGGTACTGATTTGGATGCTTTCCCAGAAGCCCAGTTTCCACAGATTAAAGAAGGTAGACCCATCGAAGTCGGAGCGAGTAGGAAGCTGGAAGGACCAGGATGGCTCTGCCCTAGGAGGTGACAACAGATGAGGGCTTCTTCCCTCTGTTCCCTTCACTTCCCATCAGTTATTGGCATCGTTGCTGTGAGCAAGGTCTGCTCAACGCTGTCCTCGCAGTCTGTATCCCACCAGAAAGGAGGAGGAGGAGGAGGGAGAGGGTGTGTGCCGGAAGTTGGTGCCCTATGCGCACTCACGTTTTACTGCTCGCCATCATGTAGTCTGTACTTAGCAGCAAGGTAGGCAGGAAATACAGGCTCTGGCTGGACAATCTGTGTCCACCTGACACTCGAGGGTGCAGAGGGATTAGCGAGTGGATGGGACTTGTTACTAAACAGAAAGAGTGGACGGTAAGAAGCGTTTATTGTCACTGCCTACCCAGCTGACTGTGGTTCCAGATCACTTGCACCCCTGGAAGCAGGTTTCATGAAGAGCAGAGAACAGACAGGCACTGTCAGGGGCTGGAAGGGTGGATGCGTGTGTGCCTCTTGGGGATGGAGACCATATCTCGTGAGTGTGGTCCTCACAGTAGCTGCACAGTGCCTACCTAGGATCCATAGGTCCCTTTGTGTCCCAATGTCTTTCACAAACTGGTGCAGTGCTTCACCTGTGGTCATAAACCATGGATGAACTCTATGGAATGGATTAGAAAGGAAGCTCGAAGGGCCGGCCGGATAGCTCAGCGGATTAAAGCGCCTGGTTAGGCAGATGCAAGGGCAGGGAGTTTGATCCAAAGCCTGCCGTGCCGGCCCCGCCCCCAGGGTGCGCCGAGAAGGAGATTGAGACTGGGCGCGGTGTCGCGCACCTGTAATCCCAGCTCTTGGGAGGCTGAGCACAGGTGGATCACTATGAGTCCTATCTACATGGTGAGACCCTGTAGACCCTGTACTAAATACAGGAGAGGGAGAGGGGGAGAGAGAGAGAGAGAGAGAGAGAGAGAGAGAGAGAGAGAGAGAGAGAGAGAAGGAAGTTCGACAGAGTTAATGTCCACTTGCACTGCTCTTCCTAAATCCACCTAGGAGGGCCCCAGTGCACAGCTGGAACCCCAGTTTTGCTAGGGGTTCCCCGGGTGAAGGGCGGAGGGAGTCCCCTGCCAGCTGATGGTGGAGTGGCTTTGGTTCCCTGAACTCCTGCCACTGTCAGAGTTTCCAAAGCAGAGGAAGGTCCTGTTTTTCCCCCAACTGCTGGAGTTCCGGAAGGAAAGAGAGGACTTGCCCGGGCCCATTGGAGGCGACAGTTCCGACTGCTGGCCTTTGTCCCTGCTGTACCCGCTCTGGAACGCTTGCCTTTGAGTTGGCTGACCACCTGCTCGTCCTTCTGGATTACCGAGAAGCATCTATGTGCTGTTCTCGACAGTGTCCCCAGCACCTGAGCGCACAGGCAGTAGAAGGTCCTTGTTGGTTCTAGGAGTTTCCCAACACCGAAGAACTCGGGGCCTGTCCCTGGGGTAACTCCCACAAAGCACATCATTTGTCAAGGAGTCAAAAGGGACCCAAGTGGTTCATAAGACTGGAATCCAAACTGGAAGGAAATTTCCACCTACCCTTCACCTGGGTGCAGCTGGAGGTGCCCAAGATGCCCAGCAGATGGCGCAGTTGTTCGCCTTATCTTTCTTCTCTGGCCTAATAAAACAAAGAGCAGGACAGAGTGGTTACGGTGGGGTGGGGGCAGGCCTCCCTTAAAACCGAATGGGGAGAAGCTTCCTTAACAGAAGACCTCAGAGCTAGCCCGGTTACAGAGCCGCCCCCACTCCGGTAGCCCGGAGCCGGGACAAAAAAAAAAGTAGAAGAATGGGGCTGGGTGGGGTCAGGACCCTCAGGGACCCCCTGGACTTCCCCAGCCCTCCTTCCAGAGCTGACACCACACCCACCGTGTCCTCCTCCTCCATGCTCCTGCCACAGGCGGGCTGAGGCTGGAAATCCTGCCACGGAGAAGGGTGGGGAAAGTACAGCTCTTCGGTGGTGAAAGGTTTCCCCAATGATAACCACAGGAGTCCAGTCCTCATCCTCTGGCAGGTAGCAGGGCCAGGATTCAACTTCAGATGTGTTCGGTGCAAAATCTCAGCTCCATTGACTCTACAAAAGGGGTGAAGAGAGATGTTTGAGAAACAGCAGCTGCCCCATCAGTGTGGGTGAGACTTCAGATACACGCGAGATGCCCAGCCTCTGTAAGTCCTGGTCCAGGCAGGAGCCTCCTCCTGGGTTCTGCTCTGAGAGGAGGTTCGCGGGGTGAGATCGGGGGCGGTGGCAAGGGTTCCCGCTGATCTCTCCTCTGGAATCCCCAAGGCGTCCTAACTGGTCCCCCTTTCTCCTCACCGCTGCAGGTGTCTTCCAAATGGGCTCTAACGTCATTCCCTTGCCTGAGATTCTTAAGTGGCTCCTTAGCGCCCTGGGAAGAAAGATTGAGCTCAGAAAAATGGGGTTCAGGGTCCTCTATGGCATGATTTCTGCCTACATTTTAGTCTCTTAAAACAAAGGTAGAGACATAGGTTTGTATCTATCTGAGTCAAGAGTGTGATGTCCAGGGACTGGAAGGACGGTGGTCCGGTGGTCGGCTCTGGTCAGCTCTGGTCGCCGAGAAGGGAGCAGGGCCCAGAGTGCCAAGGGTGCAGAGGGAGAGAGGAAGAGGGAACAGTGGCCTGCGTTGCCCAGGCCCGGGCCTCCTTTCCCCGAGGGCTGAAGTTGGCCTGGCTCAGTTTCTTCCCAGCACCAGGGCAGTGCCTGCAGTTACAGAAGCTCAGTGTTCGCTGACTGTATGCACATGTGCGAATAAATGAATGAATGAATGAATGAATGTTCTAAAAGAGTTGGCTAGGTGGCCCCTTCCAATGGTCACCAGCCCCTGTGTTTTGCTGGCAGGGGCACCTCTGGAGGACAGTAAGACCAAGGAGAGAAGAGCTTGACTCAGCCATCTGGCCTGGACCCAGCTCTGAGCGGAAGGGTGGGGACCTTGAAGGCAGAAGTCCCAGAGCCTGCTGTGCCCACAACCTCTCTGCTGTCCCACCCGAAACTCCCAGGAAGGTCACCCTGCTGCAGAGAGCCAAGAGGCCCCTTGGTCCACCAGGAGCCCCAGGCATAGCTGCCTGGCCATCTGTCTCCCAGGAGGGCTTTCTCTCCGGCACAGATGGCACTGAGCGTGTCCTCTCCACGTCCAGCAGCCGGTGGCAGAAGATGCCGCATAGCTCCAACCAACCCAGGCTGGTCTCTGTCTCGACCCCGTTTTCTACATCACCCGCCTCCACTCCCCTCCATATGGTGGCTTCACCTCAGTGTTCTCTAAAAAGAGCTCCTCCTTCTGCTCGGCCTGCTCAGCTGCCTCACAGATGGAAATCCAGGCCAGCTGGAGAGGCAGGAAGTGCTTCCTACTCGGTTCACAGGGACTTTGGTTTCTGCAGCATCACTACTCTCACCCCTCTGGGTCGCTCATCCCCCTCTCACTTGGGGCCCCGGGCCAGCCTCCCATTGGGCTCCCTGCCCTCTGCTTGGCCTCCCCACACTGACCTCCATGCTGTCAGCCCCCTTGTGTTTCACCCTCCAGACCTGTTCCTACTCCCCAGGCTCTTCCAGCTCCAAATGGAAACGGGGACATCATGGCCTCTTCCCTCTGTCTGTCCTCACCCATTTAACCCCTCAGCAAGTCCCCCTGCCTCTCACTCTGGATCGATCCACACTGGTCCGTTTCTCTACGTCTTGCCCCAGCGTGGTCCACAGCCAATCCGCCATGTCTCACCCACGGTAGCCTCCGAGCACGGTGACACCTGCCTCGGCCTCCGGCTCTCTTCTCTCTCTGCTCACACCAGCCATCCATCAGTTCCAAGGTCCTCCAAGCTGCAGGTCCTTTGTGCCCATGGTCCCCACCTCCCCCCCCCAGAACAAGGTCTGTCCCACCCTTCAAAAGACACGCTCCTTTCACCTCTCGGGCCTCACCTAGGAAGCCACTTGCTTAGGGACACTTCAAGCTCTTCTCCACACAGAGGATTCTTCCTCTGATTGCCAGCCTCCACGTCCTGTTCACTTTTGCCCACTCCCAGTATAAAGTCAGATTAGCCTGGTGCATTTGCATTTATACTTATTGATTTAAAATTTTTGCTATGGGCTCTCTTTGCAGCATGTATGCTAAAATTGGAATGGCACAGAGAAGATCAGCCTGGCCCCTGCGCGAGGATGACCCACAAATCCGTGAAGCCTTCCGCAGTTTTAACTCTCATGTGTAAACATCGCTTTGCCTCCCTGGTGTAACAAACTAACAAAGAGTAAACAAGGTCCAAAATGTACAATAAATACTGTGAGATGCAAAGAAACCATTCAACAAGAAAGAGAAACTAGAGTGAGCACAGGGGGAAGGATAGGAAAGAAAAGGGAAAAAAATACAAGTTAGTCATACTACTAGCTTCTCTTTGAAAAGAAAAATTTGTGCTAATATTATTTGGAGAATTTTTTGTATCCGTATCTTGTACTCTGAGTACTTTGAAGATAACAATCACAACATATTAACTGCTGCTTCCTATTCATTATAGTGTTGTGAAATTTTATTTTAAAAACCCTCATTGTCTCTTTCCCATGAATACACCATGTGGGTGAGAAACTCGATTCGCTCAACACTATGGTATCCTCGAGGATACAGCGGCCAGGCGTAGATGCTCAAAAAGCGACTGGTAAATGACCGCAGTGCATTGATGGGAGATGCACATCGCATGGCTGGAAGGCCCGCACTGCCTCCGCCCTGCCCTTGCTGGTCTGCTGCTCCCTGACAGCCTTCCCTGCGCTCACCTTACAGCCTCCTTGCTGGCCCACAAGGAGCTGGGGAAAGGCTCAGCCCGGCCCAGGCGCACTTGGGCAGGGAGCAAGTGCAGAGATGCAGGGCCAATGTTCTTTATGATCGAGGTGGCACTTCCCTTCTGTGACATCTGGGTTTTTGAAAAAACCTATGATGGGTTCAACTCTGCATCCAGAAGTCGAGAGGGGACTTTGGCAACAGACACAACAGCTCCCATTGTCTTGGGTGATGTGCAGAAGCCGGAATCCCTGGGGCTGATTCTAGCGGAACCAGTCCCACCCATCACCAAGTCTGAGAGCAGGGCAGGCCCTGCATGGTCCAGTTCACACGCTATCCCCGGTGCTAAGCATAGCATTAGATCACCGTAGGCCTCTGTGAAGTCAAGCAGCAGCCCTGTGTCATGCTCCGGAGACCCAGCAGTGCTTCCGCCACTGCCAAGGTACAGTGCAGACACAAGAAAGCCCCTGGGGTCGCTGTGGGCCACCGCCACATTGGGCGGCATGGGGGGTCCTCTCTGCCCGCTCTGCTCTTCTCCCTGGAAGAGACCTCACTGCACCCTAGCTGCCAGCGTAAGTGTCCTGCAGCCCTGGCCTCTGCTGTGTGCCCCACTGCTAAGGACACCTGGCAGAGTGAGCTCGGTCTCTCTGGCTCCTGGGCAGGGTGGCTCTGAGCCTGCCAAGGCCCCTTACTCCAACCCTCAAGGCTGGCGCCAGGAGCTGTCAGGACTGAAGCAGGCTCCCCTGAGTCTCCAGCTGAGTGGCCTCGAAGCCTTCCCCGACAGCAGCAGGCGGCTCTGGGGTGGGCCTGCCCGCATGTGCCGTCCAGCCTCTGCCTTCAGACGAGCTGAGGACACTGAATACTTTTCAATGACAACAGCAGTACAAGGGATGATCAAAAATTATGGTGAATGTATAATTTTTACAAATTGATTACAATGAAAGATGCAGTGGCATTGACCCTTCTCAAAATCCTCGCTCTCACTTCCCCACACCCATCCCATCATCCTTGCCACTTTCTGAAGCAGTCCTGGAGTCCTCTTCTGTGAGTGTCTTTGGGAGGTGTGACAAAAAAGAAGGTGAATGTTGCTGCCCAGCAGCGTCCAGCTGAAAGGCAGGCTCATTAAGACCATTGTGGTGCAGCCGCATCTATTTCATTCCCTGCATCTGGCACCATGCAACATCTGGCTGCTCCCCCACATCAAAGCGATCACGATAGGTAAACATTCTCACCCAACTGGGGACATCGGGCAGCCACAAATGCTACAAATGAAGGTATTACAGAGGGCTTCTCGCTCTGCTTCTGGAAGTGGAAGGATGGGTGTGAGGGTCCAAAGCAGGGGAGAGAGCATTTCGAGCCGGATTAACAGCAATGTGTCTTTTCTGGTGATACATTTAAAAAGTGTATTCACCCTGTTTTTTAGTCACACAGGGAACACTCTCAGGAGCTCTGTGTGCTTCCGATGTAGCCACTGAGATCCATCTCCTGGGGGGACGGAGCATCTCCACCTAACAGGGCACCAGAAGTCACCTGGCAGAGCACCCAGCAGGCACACACACCAGGCCCTTGAATCTCATATCTCATATAGGTTGGTCTTAGTTTACTGCGGCACTGATTGGGAGGCAGAGCCCAGCGTTGGCTGCGTGAGGTCTCCGGGCACAGAATATAATGGGGCAGAGCATACAGCTGGGCAGGGCATATAGCTAGATCTGGCCCCAAGTAAACTGGTTTTGTTTCTGGACCAAAGAAGTCACAAAAAATTACAGTGTAAAACATGGTATCCTCGGAAGTCAGTGGAAAGATGTCTCCTAGACACATGGTGCTTAGAAGCCCTGAGCTCCAGGCTGCCCCCCACTGAGACCAAGTCAATCAGCAATAAAGGGGATGAGGACCTGTGAGTTTGTGAGGAGCAGAGGAGGAAAACAAAGATGCTCAGGAAAGGCTGGCATGAAAGGTGGCCTCATAGAGGCACAGACAGGATCCAAGGCTGGGGCTGGGGCAGCTGGGAAGGGCAGGAAGATCTGGCTGGATGTGCCATGTTCCCTGGCCCTGGAGGTGGGCTGGTAAAAGCTGGTGTTTTCGTTGCAAGGGCCTCTGGATGTGACCTGCCCTTCCCCCGGGCTTCTTCCTGGACCCCTCTCCTCGGGGCCTTTCTGTAAGTGAGAGGATCCCTCCAGGCCAGAACCAGATGCTCCAAGGATGCCCTTCCCTGGGGTCCAAAGCCAAGACTGGTTTAGAGCCCTGCGCCCTATGATGTCTATGTCCTGATGTCAGCTGGCCCACCTCCCTTTTCCGAAGCTCCCAGCGCGTCTCATTTCCAAGCACCGATGAATTTCTGTAGCAGGGGCACTTGCTCAGAGAGAAAGCCAGCAGCCACTGGGCTTGGCACCCCACTATCAGCCAAGTCCTCGGGTGAAGAAGAGCCTTGGCTCATGTGGCTAGCACTCTTTCCTGGACACTACAGGCCTGGCTGTGCTCTGTCTTCTCTCCCTGGAGCCTATTTTGTGGCATCTCTGGCAAGAGGCCTTTGTGGTCATCACTTAGGAGACACAAGACAAGGTTGTGTCTGCTGTGGTCATAGCATGGCCTCAACGTGCCCACTCCCTCGAGTTCCAGCATCTATGCCAGCGTGGTATAAAGCATCTTTCACCAAGATTCCTAAAGTCCTCCTATAATTTTCCCTGCTTCTGTTGCCCCTGAAATCCGTTCTATACCTCGTAGCCAAGTGGTCACTTTAAACCCCTCAGATGGTCCCACACTTCCAACTCCCATAGGTCTGGCTGTACTCTGCTCTCTCTGTCCCCATCTTGGAGGCTCCTGCCCCACTTGGGTGGGTATCTTCTCCTTCACTGATTTTTCTCCAGCCTTGCTGAGCTCCCTGCTGTTCCTCTACCACATGAAAACTCTTTCTGCACCTCTCTTTCCTCTCCCAGGAATCACTTCTCCAGGCTCACTTGTGGAGACTCCACTTCACTTAACATGGCCTTCCGAGGGAGGCTTCCTGGACCACCCAATCCAATGCACCATGGTTTTGTTGTTATTGTTTTCTCACACTTTCTGACATGATTTCTAGGTGTGGTCTGTCTCCTCTCACAGGAAGGCAAGTTCAAAGAAGGCAAGAGAACCTTGTGTGTACTTCTCACAATAGCTCCACCCTCTAGAACTTGCCTTCACTTCCCTTCACAGCTCCCAGGAGCTGTATCTGCATCACATCCCCACATCTGTTCATGAACACCTTCCTTGGGTGAGAGAACCAGCAGCCCTCTCTGTCTGTTGTTTGAAACTTACTAAGATTTGCAAATGAAAGTGCAGATCCAATCTCAGAGGAGGGAAGAATCCTCCAGTTGCTTGGCTCCTCTTTCCTTTGATGCTGAGCCCTTTGATTTCTTCCACCTGCCTGCTGCCCGCCTCACTCCACCTGCCCACCCACAGGGACAGAACCCCAGGCCGGGCCCCTCCTCCCCTGCCATTCCTCCATCAAAGGAAGGTGAGATCCACCAGGAACCACCTTGGCTTCTCTGAAGCAAACACGCTGTACTAGAAAACAGAGATACAAATAAAGAGCATGGAAGGAGGGAACTGGGCTGTCAAAGGCCTGGTCTCTGAAGTCAGCTGTGAAGGCTCTGAGGACGCCTGGCCCAGTGGCTCAGAGCACTGCTGACACACTGTTGGTCAGACTCTACCCTGGGCAGCCAGCAGCGTCAGCCAAGCCAAAGTCTACAGAAAGCCCCAGGTAGCTGTTTTAACACCAGCTCTCCTCTGGACTTGTCCAGGGCTCGGGGACAAGGCTTCGAGCTGCTCCAACATCTTATTTCCTTGTCTCTATGTCTTGTCCTTCATCTTTAAAGCCCTTGGATAATTTGCGAACCAGGAATAATGACTAATATTTGTAAGCATTACTACAGGCCAGATGCTGTTCTGAGCTTTTTCAGTTCTTAGAATATTTTGCTCACACAAACCTGCGAAATAATTATCCTTCTGATTTTTTAAAATTCTGATTTTGAAACTTTGTCTTGTTTTGCTTTTTTATAGTGCTGAGGCTTGAACCTGGAGTGATTTTTTAAAAACAGATATGACAAGGGGGACACAGGAACATTAAGTGGCTCACCCTAGGTCTACAGCTCGGAAGGAGAATCAGAGTTGCTCCCATGGGCTCTTGCTCCAGAGTTGGTGATTCTTATCATCTCTCCTCCTATATCTTGAGCAAGGCTCGAGAGAGGAAACTCACCCCGTGAAATGTGAGTCCCTTGCTGCTCTCTGTTGCTTAGCACAGCTCAACCCCGGGGATGCAGAATACCCTGCTGAGAGACCTTCCTTCTGGTAGTGACATGTGCAGTACGTCAGAACAGAGACGCTGATGTTGAGGAAGATGGTTGGAGAGGCAGTGAAGAAAGATAGGATGGTAGGGGAGCTGGGGCTCTGAGGGAGAACTTCCTGCCCACTGCACTAGTAAAACAAATAGCTCAAGTGTGTTTGTAGCATTTCAGGTGTTAACTGAAATCCCCATGCTATCTGCCCTCTCCATCCCCCCGCCCCCAGTGGTCCACACCCCCAGAGTTCTAACCTTTGGTCCGCTCCATGCTGGGTCAAGGTTGACCTGTGAGGCTAAGATGGCATCTGCTTCAGTGGTTGTGCATGATTCCACTGCAGCTTTGTCTTGGTTCTCTTCAATCATGCACTTGGGGGAAGTCAACCACCACCCAGGGAGGACTCAGCAGTCCTGGGTGGCCAATGTAAAATAACATGGATCTGTGGCCACCAGCCACACACAGGACACCACCCACACATGGCTCTCCCATTCCATTAGACCATCCTGTGCTGCAGCACCAGTTCTCGTAGCTTCTTCCTGAGAGAAGTTGAGTAGAACTGCTCAATGGGAAGCCCTTAGATTCCTGACCTAGTGAATCCGTGAGAGATGGCAAATGCTTTGATGTCATTTTATGCCACTAAGTTTTGGGGTAATTGGTTATAAAGCAGTAAATAACTAGTATACGAACCCATTTAATCATCATAACAACTCTACAAAGTAGATTCTTAAATTATTCAATGTTACACTGGTAGCAGGAGGAAAAGACAGAATTCTAGCCTGGGAGGTTCAACCCCAGAGCCTGCCTGGTGAGGTGACCATGTGATAGTGAATCTGTCACCAGAAGTTTTCTGGGAGAACTAGCAGATGTCATTGTTGGCCTTCCAAATTTGACCAATCTTCAAGATGGTCTTATCAAAAATTAAAACGCCTGTGGGCCTTTCCAAAAATATTTCTATTTCCTGGGCCTAAAAGGGAGCCCTCAGCTGATTCAACACGAGTATTTCAAGACTCACTCGAGATTCTCATGTGGCTCTAAAGGCAGGTTAGATTATCTGATTGTGACCAGAAATGCCCAAGCTGCAGCCCACAGAGGGTCGTTTCCACTTCTGCTTTAATCTGATTCCCTGCGAGCAGCCTTTCTCTATCTTGACCTGCATCGCCTAGAGCACATGGCTTCCTGGATCATTGCTGCAGGGCAAGGGAAAGGAAGGAGTGCTCAGAGGATGCACCTGCAGAGGCCAAGCCTAGAGGTTACTTACACCATGCCCATTCATCTTCCTGGACGGGCCGGTCACCTGACCCTAATAGAACAGCAAGGGAAGCTGGGAAATCAGACAAGCAAATGAATATGTATCTAGTAAGCATAGCAATCTTCCCCCACATCCATTAATTGGACTTTAATAATATTGTATTTTGTTCAAAGCCCTTTCTCTAAGCATATTGGCCAAGCAATGACCGTGACCCATCCACATGGCTGACACTGACAAAGGTTCTACAATCTG